>UELX01004575.1:0-17146 GCA_900480035.1 Eupelmus urozonus | reverse complement strand
AATTCTGTATAATTGTACCGAGGAGAATGTCTTAATAAAAGTTATTACAAGTATTGTTAAAATTGCTGTTTGATATAGAAAAGCTGTCTACATATTCATTTTATAAATTATTTCATTATGTTTATGCTAATAATACTGTCAGGTGTATACAAATAATTACATAATAAATTTATGAAAAAGAATCATTCATATTTAATAACCAATATAACATAATATTACACGGAGAAAAAATTATCTAGAATCAAATAAATATTTTCTTCAATAGTAATAACAAAATATTTATTTAATTCAAATAAATATTTATTTGAGTATATTAAATATTTATTGAATTTAATAATTAGTACTATTGAAGAAAATATTTATTTGATTCTAGAAAATTTTTTTCACCGTGTATAAAATTTATTTCACTAGTTTTTACTATTTATTACATTAGCAAACTCTTGCAATGAACTTAGCAACTCTAGCAATCGAATATATACCAAAATGTACTTCCATAGTAAGAAGCAATAGCTTTAAATTGAACTGCATTTAATTCTGAGAGGTAAGTGTACAATAAAAAGTCTTACTTGTAATGTTTCGAGTCGCTGTAACTTAAAAGATTCGCATTTTAACGTTCAAGATTTTTTCAATGGCGCAGATTTTTTCCTTCATTTTTTTCAAGCTCAAGGTTATGAATTTGGATGCATCCAAAGTAAGATTTTGTTAAAGTTATGTTTATTTAGAATATTCTTTAAAAAGAAAAATTAAATAATAGAAAAGTGAATAATCACGAAAAATAAATAAATTGTAAGCTGTTTTGCGATCCTTAAAAAATGATCGAAATGTTGTTTAACCTATATTTCAAGAAAACTCACTGTACAAATTTTTTCCAGAGCGAGTATGTCATAACATACGATAGAGCAGCTTTTCAAATGTTTATAAATTTTATTAAGACATTTCTCCCAAAACGACAGCGTAAATAAACAAGTACATACAAACTCGAAGCAAACTACCCAGCAAACTTTTAAATAAACCCGACAACCTTTAATTTCCCCCCAACAATATCCTACCTACTCTAAAAGCATATTAAATAGCCGCACTTCAACTTCAAACAACCTCCGAACCTAAAAACTTTAACAAACCATTCAAATCCACCTTCCAAATCCTCCCTTCAAGCGCCAACTTTAACAGGCTCATATACGCGAGCCTCGTGCGATCCAGCTCAGCCGCCATCCAAGAGACAAAAATAAAACAAGCACTTTTCCGGCTCTCGAGAGCTAGCCTCCCTCACACAGCGCGCTAAAACAAGAGTTAGCATCGCATACAGAGAGACAGCAAGAGCGAGCAGGAAGCCCACTTTCCTGCACTCGCGCGCGAATCCGGCTTCCAGCGCTCTGTTTTCCAAAAACATATAGCTCCATCTCACCTAGCTCATCCCACCCTCGCCCTCGTCTCCGGGGGAAAATTGGCCTCGCTCGTTTTTTCTCCCTACTCTCTCTCTCTCTCTCTCGGAGATCGTAATTCCGCCTCTCCCCTGCGGACGAGCCACCCTCGCCTCCCCCTCCACACATATACACATACATAGACACGTGCTGGCGCGCCTTTTTCCACCTACGCGCCTACCCTAACGGGAAGAAGGGTGTCGGATGGATTTAGCCGAGGCTAGTCCGTAGCGTAGAGCTCGTCGATTATTCCGCTTGCTTTGCCGAATTTGTTTAGCTCGTTTAGAGAGCGGCCGCTCCTCGCTTATCTCTCTCGAGGCTTAATACTTGCGGTTATGCTGATCGCTGATGTTCACGCTGAGATAAGCGATGCAAGAGATATAAGCAGGTTTTAGGAGAGCTGCTGCTCTGGGGAGTATCGATTTTGGGTAAATTGTTGTTTGGGAATGTGGCTGGGGCTGGTTTTGTACTTCCGGTGCTATTAATTTACCTGTTTTCGATCCTGGGTATATGTTTTGTCGAAGCTAAAAGAAGATGGGATGTAATTTGGGAATGGTAATATACGCAGGATGTAACGATAACTTTGAGAATACTCGTTAATTTTTATATAGCTAAATTATAAGTGAGTATTAAGTAGAATGAGTCCGAAATGGTAAGACGTGCCGTAGCATGAATTCCGAAAAGCTTTTTATTTTTTTCAAAATTTAAGACAAGTTTCTCATGGTTAATTGCTTCAAAGACGTAATTTCTTATTATTTCCTTTTTATAGTTTTATCTAAATTAATTCATACGTCGCTGTAATAAACTTGAGAATTAATAAATTAAATTTCCAAAAAGCTAAAAATAAACCTCCACTAAAACGACAAACATTCATAAATTATGAATGAATTCACCCAAAGCTCAAATCACTAAAAAAAACCGCCAAGCCCAAAGCCTCCAGCCATCAAAACCATCAAAGCTCCAGCGCGAAACGAAAATCATTAAAGCTCACAATCACAAAGTAATTTCAACTCTCTAATTGCCTTAGCGCTCAAAAAGAAGCTCCGCTTTGCCGCTCGAAAGTTTCAACCCCCCGCCGAAGCTTCCTACCCCCGCAGCCATAACAGCAACATCGAGGCGGCTCGTTCGTGTCAGCCGCAGCGCTCCCCATAAGACCAGCAGCAGCAGCAGCCGAAAAAGGGGGGAAGCTTGTTTTCCGCGGGCGCGCCGCAATCCCACGCGGAAAATCCCGTGCGGCTTAGCGCTGTTTCAACAGGGGATTACCGGCGCCCAAGCAAGTCGTTATGTATACCGCCCGCACGCGAGAGCCCACTTTCTTTTCGGCCGGCGCTCCTTTTTTATTGTGTTTGTCGCGGAGATAGGCCGGGATTAGGAGAGCGGTGAGATGCCTCTGCGAGATTTCGAGAAACGAGGAAATGATGGCTTTTCGCGTGCTGGGATAGGATCGAGAGATACACGCGAGAGGATGATTGCCAAGGCGAGATTTGCACGCGAGCTCTCGGTCTAATGGACCTTTTGTACGTGTCATCCTAGCTTGTAACTGTTTTGTAAGCGATGATTGGCCCCGTGAAAGCGCGCTGAGTGATATGCTCGTTTGGATTTCGTTTGATAATATTTTTGTCCTGAGGAGCGGGCTTTGCGTGATGGTATTTTTAGCGAGTTTTGTGGAAATTTTAAGTGCTGGGTTAGAAAAATTTATATTATTTTTGTACTCTATTTTTGTTATTTGATTAAGAGCTTCACTGACTAATTCTTTTTTCCAATAATTGCTTTTCGATATACTCAATTATTCTTAACGCTCAATCGATTAAGAGACGCGTTTATAATGATCAGTATCCTATAATTTTGCTCTTTTTTGTGAAAAACTTTTATAAAGGTGTAAAATTTTAATTAATAAATTTTATTAAAATTCGATATGTTGGAAGTTTATATCCGTGGTTTTGTAAAGAAAGGGAATAAGTCTACTTTATTAAAATCGGGTTTGCAGGGTTTTCAGAGTTTTTAAAAGCTTTTATTTTTTATAAAATTTATAGACTTATCGAAAAATTGATGTTTATAGAAATATTGCACCGCGATTGCAATCACTTCCTAAGATTTTCAAATAAGTCCACTGTAATATACTCAATTTATTTTCTCTGATTTTGGATATACGTTTTAATAAAAAAAATAAAAAATGTATATCATATTAAAAGAAAATAAGACTTGATCCAGTTTCTGACCTTTTAGTACAAGATGTACGCTTTACTAGTTTGCAGCAAGAGTATAATCATATTTTAAAATTATTGCCATGATAATACTTTTATTTAGAGCCTAAATAAATTAGTTAATATTGGATTTCCAATCGTTTTCTTTGATCTCGAGTGCACCTTTAAAAATTAAAACATTCATTTCTTGAAAACACGAAAAATGGAAATACACAATTACCATGGGAAGCCCCAGATGTATACGCTACCCGAAATTAAGTTTTTTAATATTCACCAAAATGTGAATAATATTTCCTTCTTATCCGTTACGTCCATTGTTGAAAGCTGCAGTTTGTATAAATTGAACCAAATGCGAACAGGTAAAAGCTCTTTTGCCAGAAGATAACAAGGTTTTTAATATTTTAGTGCACGGCTTATTCTGAGCTGTTTCGACTACAAAATATTAGGGCGCTACAATGTTTCCGGAAATTAGTACACGGTTAAATAAAAGTCTTCTTCAAACGTTAATCTTTTTATAAACGTTATTATATAGTCAAAAAATAAAATCATTTCTACTTTTTCAGTCTAATTAATCTAATTTGCATAAAGAAAGAACAATCACAATAAAACATAAAAAAAAATTTCCAACATAAGTCCTACAACCGAACGAGAGATAGAAACAACTTTCATCTCCCTTCAAAGTTCAGCAAAGCCGGTGCATGAATTATGCATAATCTCATTATCGCGACTCTCAACGTAAGCACACATAACCTATACGGCTTCCCTCTCTCCCAAAAAAACTCCTCCCCCTCAGTGAAAAGAAAAGGGCGTACAGCTCTCAATTCGAGAGAGTAAGTCGAGGAGAGTTCGCAGGCGCGTCTAGCGGCAGCAGCAGCGGCACTAAAGACATCAAAGGCCGCGGCTGGCTTGTCTTGGCGGCGCAATAATCCGTTTGATATGACGCGAGAGAGAGAGAGAGCTCGGGGAATCCCCGGGGGAGTCGCGAGCTGATGAAAGTCGAGAACTCTCCGGTAATCGTTCGCTAATTGTAAGGTCGCGAGAGAGAGCTTATGCGCCCCGTTTGCGCGAATATATACACGCTCTCGGTTTTGTAATTACATTAGCCGCGGATTGCTCACATTAAGTTGTGATTGTAGCGGCTTAATCACGACCGGCGCGACCTCTCTTGCATGTACCCTCGAAAAAACCTACGCTACCTCGGTTCGAGTATTTCGTTGCACAAAGCTAAGGATGGGTTAGGAAAGTTTCCTCTCGGTGAATTCGTGTAGTTGAGAAGCCTGCGAACGTAAGGAGCGCATAGGTATATGTATACATATATACGTGTGCGCAAGAAACTCGCGCTGTAGCGGGATTCGTTGCCTTATTAGACGAGTTATTGTGCGAACAAGATAACTACAGCGCGGCCAGAATTTTCCCCTTCTAAAACACGCTTTCGACGAAATTAACGGAATTGCAGAAAAGTTATAAACTTTTACGAGCTGCTAGGCCGAGCCGTTATGCGCCTGCGAGCTGTAACGTATTCTCAATATCGTCTGCTGCCAGAAGTATTTTAAAAAGATTAAAATTTCTAATTGGAAGTAGGAACCCTTTTAAATTAAAGTGCGAACGTGAATTTAATCCAGGACAAGCTCGAATTACTCAGGTTACTTATCCGCACTGTTATAGCAAACTGGTAGATGAAAATTTAATTAATTACGTTATAGGGATGCCATCGTCTTAAGTGATAGATCACTTCCGCGTGTCATACTGTCAGCGCTAACCATTCTTGAACTGAGCCTGAAGTTATATGCGACCCCGTGAGTATTTGAAAGTGACATTGCACTAGATGCGATCAAATATTTAGGCTCGCGTCGTTACGTTAAAGCAATTTAATTAATAACATTGACTTTAGAGAATGAGAAAATTGATAGCTGTTTAGCTTAAATATAACAGCCGCTGCCAAATTAATATCAGCCACTTTGTCAATCTCTTAGAGCTAGGCACGATGGTTAATTCAAAGCTGCTGGGAAAAGAAAAAGCGCCTTCTCCCTCATCCATACACCTCCGCCAAATTAATAATCACTCTAATCCCCCTTCTCGTAAATAAACGATAAGTGACAATCTCATTAATCCGGTGTGAGCCGTCAAGAATCGCGCGTGTTCCCATCTCCGACGAGACAATTAAAAGTAAAACAGCTCAGCGTGCTCAGACAGCGCTGGAATAAACACGTTTAGTTAGCAATTTCTTACCGACCGTCGGTAACCGAGAGCTTCTTTCGTATTCCAGCTGCACTTAAGAGGACAAATATTTATGGTGTCGTGTACGGCGAAAAACAAAGAGCCTCCTTCCCCCATCCTCTTTCACTTTGCCATCGCGCGCAGACAGAGGCCAAAGTAAAGAGGGAGAAGACGCGTGCGCTCCTCGAGTGGAAAGAAGAGCGGAGCGAGACCCCGCGGGATTAACCTTTAATTCTATCCGCGTGCGAACGCTGCGTATATATATATAGAGCTAGGGCGGCCTCCCCCTCTTATCAACTTTCCCTTTTCTTTACGTCTACCTACCTACGTACACACCCGCAGACGCCTTTTCGCCCGCTCCCTCACGTGCCGGCTTGATAAAGAGCGCGCCAGGAAGAAAAAGGACAGCGCTCTAAAAAGCCTTACCCCTGGAGCCGAGCTGTACTACCTTTTTTTTCTCCTGCCTGTGTATTTTCCGTGCGCCTCGGCCGCGCTAAAGGCTTTTATTTGGGGATGTATCGCGCGCGAAGCTAAGATCACAAGCGAGGCTGGCTCGACTTTGGATGTTTCTTCTGCATGAGGTGCCGGTTCCTTTTTGCTTTGGGAGTCCATTGCGCGCGAAGCTGGGAGGGCTTTCTTTTATTGCGCTTTTATGCTTTTTCACGACTTATATGGCCGTGGTAAATTGACGGGACGGGTTCGCTCTTTGTGCGAAATATTTCATGCGTTGTAGGAGGATTTGAAAAAGTTGATTGCAGTATGTAGTACGCGAGTGAATGAAAGACGTTCCGGATATGTGCATGTTTTCATACACGGAAGGTAAAAGCAATCCATTTTAGGCTTATAAAAGTTTTATATGAATATTTCTTTTTAGAGAAAAATTTTTATAAAACTCATATCGTTCATTTTTACATTTATTTTTTCATATAAAACGCAAGAGGAAAATGCGAAATTCAGGCTGAAGGAAATCTAGCAGGATCTAATATAATTTGTAGGGTGTTTACACACGTTTGCTCCTACGGGAAATTGACGCGAGGCCGGCGGTTCCTCTTGGAATTTCCTACTCAAGGTCCGTTGATTCGTAAACATCAGTTAGTACTACATCTGCAGCCTTCCCTGAAAAAAAAATACTAACAAAATTCTTTATTTAAGAAACGAAAAAAATAAAATAAATCACACCGCATTACCGGAGCACTCCAACAACAAGCCAGAAAGAAAAAATCATCTCGACAAATCATCGCAATTAATCAAAGCGCAAATAAAAAGCCCGACTCCCAGGGGGTAATTGCATTTTGTTTATCATGCGAGAAAGCCATTCCACGCAATCGGCTCCGCTGGCGGCCCTCGAAAAACTCCGCTCCTCTTATCGCACCTAGAGGGCACTAATCAGTCTCTCAGATCGATATCGCGCCGAGCGAGCCGCGCGCGCTACGAAGAAAAAGAAATCCAGCGTATATACACCTTCGCTGCACGGAGCAAAGGTGTGCAGTAGCGGCGGCAGTAGCAGCCGACCCTGCCGGGGCGTCTGCTGCGCAGAATCCTGGGTAACGATTTCAGGAGCCCGGCGCGCGCTCGCTCACAGGTGAGGCGAGGTGAGAACCGCGCGCGATGGATCTGGGTCAGGGCGAGCTCAAAGGCGCGCGCCTGATGAAAAAAAAATAAAACGAGAAAAAAAATACACGGTTCCTAGGCCGTTGGACGTTGCGGCCGATGCATCGCGGCGAGCCTTATTTTAAGCTACGTTGGATGAACGCTAGAGTTTGAAGCTTTGAGCGGAGTTTAGTCTTTGGAGAGGCAGGAAGGTGGAATCGAATATGCTCGCAGTTCGGGTTCGTTGAACGTGGGTTGGGGTGGGAGGTTCTTGAGGGATGCGATTTTTGGTGGTGGTTTGTGTAGCGGGAAATTCATGGTGAAGGGATGAGGATTGATTATTTAAGGGATTGAAAATTCATGTGAGCTTTAGTTTTGGATGTGTTCGATTTTTGGACGAATGTATAGGGGAATGTTTTAATAAATTGATGGGATTATTCCGTTTTTCTGTTGAATCTTCTTTTGATTGGAAGATATGTAGGTTATTAGTGGATGATATGTGTTTGAAATTGCATCTTCCTTTTTTATGAAAATGGAAGGTATTTTATACCAAATGTATAAAGTTATTATGTCGCATAAAGTTTTGTAATGACGAGTGTAATAGTAAATTTCTTTTCTCAAAACACATTTATTGCAAACGTGTAAAAAATTTATTATAGGATTATACAGTTATGGATCCTTTCGAATTTATAACTTTGACATAGTTTGATCTGATCACATTGCATACAAAGCATTCACGGATAACGCTTTTGGATAAAAATGTAAAAGATTATTCTTTTTTGATAAATACTTTTTTTTATATACATATTCATAACAACAGCAACTATTGAAGTTGCTTTAGATGTTCAAGTGACAAATCGATTTAAAAAATTTTAATTTTAGATTCTCAGCCCAATAAGTATATATTCAGCTTGAAATAAATTCTTATGATTTCAATCTGCTACTTCTAACATGTAGAGAAACACGATAGCAGTAAACTAGCGCGTGCAAGAGAAACTCGACCCTCGTTTCTTCTCGCCTTCATTTCCTGCGCCTGTTAGGGACGATCGAATTTCTTTGCTCTTTCTCTCCTTCTCTCTTATTTTCGCTCTTGCAACCTTTTATCCCCTAAAAATCGTGATTAGAAGTTGCAAGAAAGTCAAAGCTGCCTTTAGTCTAAAACGTCAAGAAATTCAAGTCGACCTCGCCTAACTTCGAATTTCAGCCCTGAATTTAAAACTTTAACAAAATACCCCTTATTATTAAACTATATCTAATACCCAGCTAGACTAGCGTTTTTTAACACTCACCTAAATTTCCCTTACAATAAAGAAACTCAGCGCGAAACTCCACGTTCTCAAAATCTCACATTTTGTCAGCTCAGCATAACTCTTCTCTTGCCCAAGACTCATTAAATCTACTCTTGCAAAAAAGCAAAACCAAGAAAACTATCCGACAGCCCACCATCTCTTCCTCAGCTTATCTCCAACTTTCATCCAAACCTCAGCTTTTCCCCATCCTCCATTACCCCAAACTCAACCATCCCCCACCTCGACAAGAAATCCGCTCCTCCATATGACAAACAGCTCGCGCTCTCGCAAGAAGCCCGCGAAGAAACTCATTCCAACTCCGGCCTAGGTGGCGCGCGTGATGCATGGGGGCGCTGGGGAATTAATTTCAGATTTCGCGGGCGCAAAGCCGGGGCTACCGGCGAAATTGAACCACGCTTAGTTAATCCGGCGGTTATACCTAGACAGCGGGGACGACGTCGAACTTGCCTCGATCCCCGCTTCTTATACACGAGCTGGCTTTGCTGCAGAACGTGGAGGGGGGCAACATTCGGAGGATGTATATGGGCGTCACTGGGTCAGGGCGAAATCGAGGGTGCACGTAATTCCGCGCGCAAACGTTGGATATATTGGATGTGGCGAGATTTAGAGATGCGCTGGCGGGTGGCTGTAGCGGTGAAAAATAACGGGCCGAGCGCGGATTGAACGGATTCTGGAGCTGTCATTTTTCAGAGCGCGGATCGCAGGGCTTATACCCTTTTACGGCTTGAGGTTATCGCGTTGGGGATGTGATTTGGCTTTTTTTTTTATCGGTGCGGGTGAGACGTGAAGGGAATTTTTTATGATGCTTAATGAATGTTTAGCGAATTAAGATGGGTTTCGTTCTGAATTTTAGCGTTACTGGACATTTGTTGCTTATTTATTGATATATGGTCTGAATAATTTGTCGCAAATATCTCTGATAATTCGTAAAAAGCTTTAAATATTTTATTAAATGTCATAATAACTAAAAATCAAATTACAGTGTCGAGATTTTATAACATTAAAAGCAGACATTGTGTAAATAATTAACGACGATAACTTTCGGTCATAATTTAACTTTTATGCAATATGCAATATTATGAAAATTTATATTCTGTTAATCACAAGTTTAATTAATTAAAATATTTCATCTCTCACTGCAGCGACATACTACTATAACAACTAATTATCAGTAAATATACATATCACTATGTACTACTCTAGTATTTATTACTTACTGAACTATACGTAATATTATAGCCCGACATTTGTAATATGTACTGTAAGAAGTTACCAGTCAATCGATCCATCGAAGCTTTTGTTAGCTTTTACATTACAATATAAAGTTAAACTCACAAATTAATAAAATATATAATCTTATCAATTTCATAATCTTAAAAAAATTACATAAACATTTTACAAATATTAATAACAAGCATTAACATAACAAAGCAACTCCATCAATTCATTCCCACACTCTCCTTAAAAAAAGTCATTTCTTAATGTCCTCCCTGCCGATTCAAATCTCGAAACAGTCCCAGCTCTTTTTTTGCCTGGAAAAGCACAATTCAGCGGGGAGTCGATTTAATCGCTTAACTGAGAGTACTTGAGCCGCTCGCAAGTCTCTCTATAGATCGTCGGGTTACGCGCGCTAGGAGCTTTGTTCGCACTCGCGCGGCGCGCGCGCGCGCTCCGTGCCTTTAAAGAGGATGTTCTTCCATTTTAAGGCAGTCGCAGGCTGCGCTCTGGCACAATCCGATATGCGTAAGATCGTTGCGACAGTGAGAGCCAAGTCGGCTGCAATAGAAGCGCGGATAATGGCTGCATTAAACCAACAATGAGCTGTGTTAATGTAATACTGGAGCGACGCTCTTGCCGCATCATCGTTTATGCTAATTTTCAGCCAGTGATATAGGCTCGGCGGATGCTTTTGTGAGATTTTTTTTATTGGATTGTTGCATTAGGTACTTTAATCTTGGTGTGAATGTTGCCACTTTTGCGATTTTAACGTCGGTTATGGTCATTAATGTTTTTGGAATTAAAATGGTAATAATTTATTTCAATTCCATCAAAATAAATAAATTTCATCATTTACGTATGATGAAACTTTTGAACGTAATAAAGAATATTTTATTTATGAAAATCTCATTTTACAAACGGTGCTAAAAAGTCATTTTTAATATTCATCCTCGAGTTTTCAAATAAATTTGGAAAACAGATATGTAACACGATAAGTGCATTACGAAGTTTATAAATATTCGTCAAACACTAGATATTTAATACATGTTTGCTTTTGTCAGGCAAGTATAGACAAACAGAATCCGTACGTGTATATGGCATGGATATATTTAACCCTCCGGTTTCCCTTATTTCAGTGCTACTCGTGTTACAAGCCGGATCATATTGAGGCGATGATATGAGACAATGCAGACAACAGCCAGCACTTAATACTACGCTTATTCCTAAACGTAGCATTTTAATTTTAATTGCTTTTTTTGTAAATAATTTTAATGCAATAATTTTAAAGAAAAGTTATTTAAGAGATTTCTCGAGAACAATTTTCTTCAAAAATGTAAAAACATATTTAATAGATTTAAAAATTTTCATTATTTTTTTATAACATTACAAACTATATAAACGCATCAAACTAATTAACAAAATCTATAGCCAGATGGCTCACATACATACTCAATTAGACAAAATCTACTAACACCTCGCAAGCCATATCGACCATTCTCCTACACTAACCCTCGAAATTTTGCGCTAGACACTACACAGCTATACAGTTGACAAAACTGTCCCAAGCGCCCGTCCAGCCTCGCGCTGATTAAGCCTACAGCCCACGCATATCACGTCAACCTAATGAAAACGCAGGCACCCAAGCTTCAGCGCGGTTATATCGCTCGCTCGGATTTCGCGCGAGTTTAGCGTTACTTCGTTAAAGCTGCGCGCGCTCGGGCAGCCAGAAAACGAAGCCGCGCGTGGCACGTGCGAAATACAGACGAAAACGGCCGGCGAACTCGGCGCATATACACACGCCAAGTGTGTATTATGCGGGCGGTGCGGAACGCGGCCGAGAGAGGGTCGATAAGGCCGCGTTTGCGCTACGCCCCCCCCCCCACGCCGCGGGAGAGAGAGAGCGTGTTAATGAAGCTACGCCGGGCTCTTTTACGAGCTCCTTAAAAATCTGCGGCTGGATTGCCTGGGCTTTTGTGAAACTTTTGCGCGTGTGGGCGAGCTGCGTTTTTTTTTTTTTATTAGTGAGAGGTGACGAGGGGTGCTTGGGTGCTGTGGAGGGTGCTTTTCGTAAGGATTGTTTGGGGAAATAAACAATTTTTAGTTGAGTTTTTAATGTTTGAGTGAGGCGGGATGAAGCGGTTTTAGGTTTAGTGCTGTTTGGAGAAATTTGGGGAGTGCGTGGTTTGCCTGTGGAAGTTAAAATGTGCGGTTTTAAATGTGAAATGTTTTTATGTTACGTTATTTGTAATAATTGTTATGTTGAAACATCGTTACGCGCATGCTTGCTTTAAAATGCCAACAGAATAATTTATTTTTTTATAACAATTACAAATATGCTGACTTCCTGGCGTAATGGAGTAACTCCATTGTTCGTGTTTTCCAGAAAAGTATGCATTTACCTTCTAAATTGTAATCAGAGAAATAATTGTCGATATTCTACCAACTAAATACATCATTAAGCTGTTAATTGCATTTCACCGATTACAATAATTAAACATTCAAATGCAGTTGCTCGACTTTTGAAAGTTTTTATATTTATTATCTGTGACCTGTAAAAAACGAATGTTTGACAAAATATTAATTGTGTAATAAAAATAAATATTCATTAACGTAATTTTTATAATAAGGGTGAAGTTGTAAGGAGTGACTGAAATAAACAAATTTTTCATGCTTTAATCGATTTTCTGTATATCGATTTTCTACTTATGTAAAATTTATTAACTTAATTTAAAAAAAATAAGAAATATAATTATGACGTCATTCCCATATGCAATAAAAATAAATTTATAAAATAACTGATTAAAAATTTATGTGAATATATTTAACAATTTTGCCTGTTTCAGAAATAAGAGATCTGTAAAATTCGTTTGTAAATTAAATTAGTTGGAAACATAGACGTGTTTTAAATAGCTGGGCATGAGATTAATTATGCTAATTTAAAGGCGAAATGGCGCAATCCTTTAAACTAATGGGTTTCGCGTGAAAAAGCAAGAGTAATTTTTGAACAAAATGTTTAATTAAAACTTGTTTCAAAAGAGTTTTATAGTCTTAAAAACATAGCATCAACTTTGATTAAATCATATACCACTAAATTTTTCACTGCAGAATCTTATAATTCTCAACCAAATTATCTTTTAATTTTTTTATTTTATGTAATTAAAGTTTCCCACGTAAACTTATTGAAATAAAGTAATAGTAATTATTGTTCAACTTATACAGTTTAATAAGAATAAAAATAGAAATTTTGTTTTAATGAAATTATGTAATAAGTTATGTATGTTCCAGAAATTTTTCAAAAACTTTTCATGAAACCTTGTGGCCAGTTTATTAAGATTAATTTCATAATACAACAGTGCACATCATTTTTATACAAGTAGATAAATAATTGTTTACTCCTTTTTCAAAAATATTTACCATGCAATGTATTAAATATAATTAGAAATTATTATTTAACTTAATTGGTTTTCCATTAAAAAATATGTACTGTACGTACTTCTAATAGATAATTTGAATATTTCAAATTTTTATGGAGAAAACAAATTTCGAAAAAATAATATAAGAGGGCTACGAATTATACTAAAATTTTATTAATATCCTATTAAGATCTACTGTGAAAATATACTAGTTTTTCTTTAAGAATGCTTTATTACATTAATTTATCGATCGTCTACTATTTTAAGATAGGCACAAAGATGAATGTATATGATTTTAATTGATTAAAAACTCGACGTTTTAGAAGCTTTTTTAAACTTACCTTCAGAACTTGGAAAAACATTTACTTATTATTGCCCTTTTTCTTCTTTTTTTTTCAATAGAGAATTGTAAAGAACTATATATTTTATTTTGTGATCACGTGGACGAAACAACTACAAGCAATTGAAAAACTTTCAATAAATTATATTTAAAAAGAAAACTTTTTCTTTCTTTTAGGAAGGCAACATAGTTATTTTCAGTGTAAACAATTTTTTTCTCTACATGTAGAAATAAAATTTCATTTATATATTAAATATAAAAATCAACTACGTATCACCATCGAAATCCAGTCCCTCCTACAAAATTGACTAATATAATGATGAAACAACTTCTTACATTTGATACACACTCGTCCCCAAAGATACCAGTTCCTCTCTTCTATTAAACCAATATAAAAATTTAAATATCAAAGGTACAAAGCTCACGATACACTCCAAACCCGAACTAACGAAACATCGCCAGAGACACTCGAATCCCGCTCGCTGCTTACCATAAAATCAATAACCCAAAAAAAATCAATCCCAACAAAAATAGCCCAAACCTCACATCGAAAAAAAAAACAGCTCAACAGGAGCGTCGAAACATAAAAAAGACTAAGCATCGAGGCCGACGAGCTTTCGGGCTTCGCGTTCGATCCCCGTTGAAATCTCCGTAACTTGATACCAGGACGCGCGCACCCACGCGAGGGGTGGCTTTCTGGAGGAGGGCGCCCCGCGGAACGGAAAAGAGCGCCGCGCCGATGGGAATTGAAGTCTCTCCTCCTCTTCGCGGACGCGCAGGATAGTTTCGATCCTAGGTCGTATGGAAAAAAAAAAGGATGATCGATGACGCTTGCTTGGGGCTCGTTTCTGTGAGGCTTGGGTGTAGGGAGGTGGCGACACTTAATTTCGTTTGGCCTATTGTGAGCGAGGGAAGCGGATCGTTATCGGCTGCGTTAATGCCTTTTTAATTTACAACGCGAGCGGGACGAAAATATTCATTTGTCAGCCGGTTTCACGAAAGTGGACTATCATGCTGTGGATGGGGCTGAGAGGTTTTCCCCCCTTAATTTTAGCGTAAACAATAATTAGGGAATTTATAGGGGTGAGTGGTGTTATTCATTAAGTGATGGCTCGTGCGAGCTGAAGGTTTTTATGGAATTGGATATTGGGCATAACGCTTATTTTTAGCAGTGTATAGATAATTAAGTAAAACAATAACTTTCGATGGAAATTTGTATTATTTAAATTTGACGCCATCAAATATTTTTTTACTTAACACTGTGTTGTCATCGTAAATATTGCCAACTACAACAAGCAAACCAATTATACCCCAGTCATTATTTTAACTCCTTATGAAAGAGCAAACACTTGAAATTCATCAAGCCTTAAGAATAAAGAAATTGTCTACCAAACATTGCATAAATATCCCAGCGAGCCAAAGCCGCTGCTCATCTCAATCCGCTGAAATCGTAAATCTCGAGAACCGCTAAAAATCCGCGGCATATAGCTCATCGACGTGTTTGACGCGGCCGGCGATTTCGACACTAGTTTATGCGGCAAGCTAGATAATTTCCTTCGGAAACTTTTTCTACCTCGGCCAAACTAGTCGCGTGAATTGATGTTGCATCCGCAATTTCGCGAGGAGCGATCGTCAATAAAATTAATGGTTATCGATGCCTAATGAGATCTTAGCGGCCGCTAAATAGTTTTAAACCGATCGAGAGGATGGAAAATTGCTCTTTCTTGCCGAGCTTGAGGATAATCCACGGCTAATAAGACACCTGGGAATTTTCTCGCGATGATTATTAAGCGTTTAACGAGTGCTTTAGACGGGGATGCTGTGTAATTGAAATATACAATGATGATTTCGCTTTCTGCTTTTGCACCGGCTGAGATTGATTTATTATTGCGCTTTGTCAGTGCGCTCGGTAGTGAATGTAAGCTTTTTTTGTGGCAAAATGTATATGCTCGTGTCAGGAGTGAGCGTTTCTGTTCTTTGAGCTGTAATTTAAATTGTAAGGTTTTCTTTTATTTTTAGTTTTTTGTTTCAAAACGTAAAAATGTATATTGCAATATAGAATATTGACGAAATGCATCTTTAAATCGATGTCAACATTAATTTCGCTAAGTTAGCGCTCATCTTAAGCTGTTGCGTTGCAGTTTATTCAATAGCATCTTATCATCAATCTATAATAATGGAGAATGTAGTATAGAGAGTATAGTTGTTCCTAAAGTTCGAACTCGCTAATGCAAAACAAACAGAAACTTGGATATAACTTGACTACAGTCGGCGATTGAAACTTCACAATCAAGTATACATCAAATATATAAATATATATTATTCGTGGTTATAGTTTGCAAAGTATAAGTTTATGTTTGTCCAATAGCTTTCAAGTCAAGAGAATAAGAATATTGACAATTTCACTTCTCACCCAAATCTAATCTTCGGCAAAAAAAGTTTACTTCAACACATTAAAATAATATCAAAACAAAAAAACAAAAAAAAAATGAAAATATCTTTCCCAAAGCACATAACTGCAAGGTGACCGTCCACCAAAACTCACTTTCAATTATCCCTCGCATACACCTGATAAACTCTATGTCAACAAATCGGCGCGCCTTCATCGCTGAATAATCAATTCCACTCTCCTCCAAAAAATTTCCAGCCCACTCGATCACGTCGATCTCAAGTGCGTGACGACGTCCCAGCAACATCTACATACACACGCTCGCGGCAGCTCAAGTGGAAAAAGGCTCGGACAAGACAGCCGCGCGCGCGCGAAAGAAAGTGAATCTCCACTATATAGCCTTCTGGGCGCGCGTGTAATCGCAGCCAGCTTGTTTACATGCTACGTGCTCGCCGAGGCATCGCATCGCATCGGCTAATGTCGCGGCCTGACGCAACTGGGAATTCCTGCGATTTGGGGTATGCGTGTGCGGCGAGCCTTTTTTTCGTAATCTGACGTCGTTCTGCAAAGGTTGCTTACTTTTTAGGGATGTATGATTATTTACGATTGTTTTTGATGAGGTTTTTGAAGAATGGTTTTTGTGGAGGTTAGGCTGAGTTGTTTCGGTTTTTAATCTTTATAAGGAATATTTAAGTACTGTTGCGGTATGAATCGGCTATAAAGAGATTTATAAAGTGTCGGAGGATCGCGGTTAAAGTTAGGCTATAAATTATTTTTTACTACTCTTTTATGCTACCGCGTTTTTATTATGATGAAGTTAGTGGCGTAACTTGATTAATTTAGCAACTTATTCATAAACAATAAATTCCTGAACTTATATTAAAGTATATAAATTTAGATAATAATTTCAACAACTGCAAGAAACATTTTCCTTTTAACAATTTCGTTCACCTACGTACACCATCTACTCTCTAAATTTTAAATAGTGGAAAATGCTCCACTTAGTACTATTTAGTGAAATTCCCACTAATAAATAGTAAAAAT
>UELX01004574.1:0-17147 GCA_900480035.1 Eupelmus urozonus | reverse complement strand
AACACTAGCTAGTTTACATATTTTTTAATCTATATAAATTTTTTCAACGATTTCTGTTCATTTTGACTTAATGGAGGGAACTCCCTTAAGTAATCTAAATTGTCCTCTAAGTCACTTATACCGCTCACCGTTAGAAACCTTGAATTTTGACTATTGTACCCACTTACCACCGGTTTCCGAGCTAACAGCTCATCAATTTGAACCAGGTTGGGCTTAAAACATTCCTTCAGAGTACCACTACAGAATTTATAGATTACTTTTTCGAAAAAAATTTTAATAATAATTATTAGAGAAACTTATGTTTGTCGATTTTATTCATTTTCAGTGATTTAAACTCAGGCTGGCCCCCTTAACATGCTCTTCGATTCTTCAACTTTAGAAAGGTTATATAATTTACATATTCTTATTCTAAAGTGATGATAATGTGTAAATTACATATCAAAGGTTAAATTAGTTAAATGTTTTTTTTACTAGATTATTTTTGCAGAAAACTAAGGAGAATCTCCGATAGTAGAAATAACAATAAATTGATGTAGTACAAAGTAAAGAAAATTGAAAAATAAAAATATACGTAATTATTCCTGACTGAGTTGTATTGGCTATTTTTTATCCTAGTAAAGTGGGCATAATGTGCTATTTATTATCACGGGAACAATGTTCATTATCACCTGCCTCGCTCAGGTAGCAAATCCATGCACGAGTACAGTTTTTGACTTTATTTTTTGTTGCATAATGTACTATAAATTAAAATAAAAAAAAGGCAAAATATTTTTCAAGTAGTTTTTAAGTAAATAGTATTTGTTTTTCTGTATCACCTATGAGGTAAATAAAAAGTCTTGTTTTGCTTTCTCAAAGAGAACGTTTTTTGAAGTGCACTTAATGAAATAAAACGCTTTTTCAATCATTTTTATATTTTGTAGTACTTAATTAAATTTATCATAAACTTTGCTTTATTCATAACTATATTTTTAGAAATTATCAAGACTTTAATGACGAAAATGTAAAAAAATATTTTTTTTTTCTTTTTCACATTTTTTTATAAAGCATTCGACCGTACCTTTTCGATAACAGGATGATGCAACACGATACTATTTCCTAAGTATTTAGTTTAGGTTATGTTGTCTCGAATGTAAATGTGTGAAAACTTTATTTTATAGTATTTTAAATTTTTTATAAAGGTACTGAATACATAACATTCCTTTGAGAAAGTTGAGTTAGCGGCGTATTTTATAGTAGTTTTCGTCGAATATATAATTTTTAGAATAAGGTTCAGATTTCTCTAAAAATGGGAGCAATAACAAAAATGATTTTTGAAAAGAAAAATCAGTTATATTTTCTTCAAAATGGTTGATTTGCAACTTTACAATCATATTTTACGTCTTTAAATTATTTTAAGATTGAATCGAAATGTAGGATTGAAATTTGAAAATTGAAAATTGAAGGCATTAAATCGGTTTAAAAAATTTATTATTTAACACGTTTCATGCCAAAGTGGCATTAATTTTTCCATTCTTAGCCGTTTGCTTCTTAATGATTTAATCTACTAACTTTTTTCAACGTACATTTTATATTTTATTTTTTTCGAATCTGATGAGAGAATTGTCCTGTTTGGTCCCATTTTTTACCATAGCTGCTAGAAACAAAAAAAAAATCTAAAAATTCTTTTTTTTTATGTTGGATTTCCTTTCACTAACATTCCTATCTTTCAGAAAATGCCAATTATGACCCTTGACTCTGAGTAGTAGCATCCGACACAAATGGCTTCTTGTTACAATTTACGATTTTGCATAAAACGTTTTGTACTTTTGCATTTTATCAGATTTTAGCCACAATATTTAAAAATGACACCAGATAGGAGAATTCTATCGTCAAATAAAAAAAAAAGCAGAAAAAAATACAATGGAAAATATTTAAAAAAAAAAAAAAATTAATACCATTTTAGCATAAAACGGGTTAACCTCAAAATCACCTACCTTTCCCATTCTGGAAAAGAGGGTGCGGGTGGTTAAAAGAACTTAAATCGTTTGTGGAGTCGAGTAAAGGCTCATTCGACAGAGCTTATCATGATCATAAGACTTGTTTTAATTATCTGAAAATAACAGAAGTTCGTCTCAGTAAAAATAAGAAAACGAAAAAACGACGCATAAAAATAACAAGAAATAGGCAGTCAGAAGAAGATAACTTAGTACAAATACCTGTGGCCAAGGCGTTTAGCAAATTAAAAGTTAATGTAGTATAAGCGATCTCGTCTCGAAATTAATTCATGAGCGAACTTAAGGAAGCTCCAGCAGTAGCAGCAGCCGCGCGCGCGAGCCGTAAGGCAAACCGCGGTCAATTCTCATCTTCCTCCATGCGCGCACCCTCGGAGCTTCCCCCTCAAGCTGTCTTTGCTCCGCTAGTGCGCGCATACCATGCTCGTTACAAAACTTAAATTGCTCCACATCGAAAGTTAACTTGTTCATTCTTCGAAGCGCCTCTGCGAATTCCTCTCGCCCCCTTCCAGGTTTTCCGCTCCTCTTCTTCCGTCCCTTCTTTTTCGTTTTTCCTGCTTATTGTTTTTCCCTTGCTGAGGGCATTAGGCTGGATAGAGCTTGTCTTCTTTAAATTGTTTTATTATTGCTTATGAGAAGTAGGAAAAGAAATACGGAGGTGTTACATAATTCGTCTTTGGAAATAGAATAAATATGTGAAGACTCACTTAAATGTAATAAATAACCTAGTGTATAGTCCGAATTTGCTTCCTAACTTTTTATCAAATGGGAGCACGTGATGGAAAAATTGACCCAAAGAAAATGTTTCTTTATCTTGTTTATAGAAAGTTTCAATGGTTTTGAGAACTGAAAATGGAATTTTAAAGTAGTATCGAAATCCTCAACTTTTCTCCTTAAATTACTAAAATTTTTAGGTTGCATATTTTTCATGTACAAATATATCGTTTTAAAATTTACACAATATATTACATCTATTATATTACATTGGAGGATGTCATAGTCATATAAATCATGGATTAATTTTGTTTATATTAAAACAATTGTGAATTAATATGTTTTTATTATCTGAGCCTAGCTATTTATTTAGCCTAGCTTTTTATTATCTGACCCAATAAACCAGTATAAAACAAATATTTTCAACGAAAATCTAAAAATACAATATCGCCCAATTTCCATAATTTTTTTTTTTTTGTTTCTCTGCAAAATTTAAAACGTTTTCTATATTCATGTGTTCACCGTTTATTAGCATGATTTTATGAGCTTAGCATTCTTGGTATTATTAGCTTATTATTACTTAAATCTAAGATGTGAATATTCTACTTTTTAACTGACTACGCGCTGTTCATATTCTAAAAAAAATCGCTAAAACAATGTTTGATCAAAAAAAAAGAAAAAAATATTCTTAAGAGATTATTTAAGTAAATTTACATACAAGCAGAGTATCTTATTAATTGATTAATTCGTCCGTACGCTCATGCAGAAAAAAAAATTATCGTCTTTTTATTGTCCGTAATATATAGCAATCCCCGCATTGTCATTGGAAGTGTGAGAAAAATACTTCAATAGCTATGCTAACACATTCTCAAAATTTTATTTAATAATGCTGTTATTAAAAATTATTTTTTACCTTCTAGTAAATAAAATAAAATTTTAGTTTCAAAAAGTATTCCAATTGAAAAAAGTATATTCTTATATAACAAAAAAAAATCATGATAGCAAAGCTATTTTGAAAAGATAATTATTTTTTACTTTTTGATAAATTAAATAAAACTACATTCTCACAAAGTATAAGTATGTATATTATTCTAAAGTTATTCTATTTTTATTTTAATTTTTTTTTTTTTTTTTTAAGAGTTATTTTTAAGTATATTACAACTTAGTGAAATTATCTGCAATAAAAGAAACTGTTTGACAAATTCGGTTTCGCTTCGGCCAAGAATTATATATCTACTTTTTTTCTTTGCAGCTTTTGATGTGCTCAAAATGTTAAAATTTTGGGCATACATATTCATGTTCGTGAATGTCTGGTTGAATAATAGAACAATCTATTCAGAAGATTTTTTGGTTTATTATTGGAAATTGCTATTTATCATCATTAGTCGATTTTATTTTAGATATTTTATTTTATTTGACAGGCTTCTTAAAGCATCGTACCTTATGAGGCCTCATGCCCGACGGTTTAATTATGTTTTTTTTTTACAATTAGGACATTCTTGTTCCCTTGAAATGCCACAGCTTAGATGTCGTTGCAAATTTTGTGCTGTTTGTGATTGATTGCAATTAGAACAAATCAGTTACTGATGATTTACATGTGTTCTTAAAACATGTTTTTGTAAGGATTATTTTGATTTGTATGGCCTATTACAAGTTACACATACTAATTTTGCTCATGAATTTATATGATGCATGTTATGTGTGTTAAGACCTACTTTGTTAGTAAACATAGTTTAGCAAACGTTAATAGGGCATGCATAAGCTAACGCTTTATGCTTTTTTGTGGTCTCATATGAAATTTTGTACAATTGCTTTGATAGCATTATCAGGACATATGCCTGAAGTACAATATTTTGTTGCTGCGTTCCATTTGTCACTGCCTATATTCACAACTTCAGCTAAAAAACCATTCCAAAGTTTATTACCTGATGATAAACCATATTTTCTACGTAAACGAAGTTTCCGGAACGTTAAACTATTACTTGATAACAAATATCATTGGCTTTTAAAAATTGTGGACTTTCAATATGCTTTTATGATTCACTGATGTCGAACATTAAAAATTGTGATAACCACTATTTCTTTGCAAATTGCGTATTTATTTTAGAATTAAACTGTTAAATTTTGCATTATCAGCTGGATGGATTACTAGCCTATAATCTATATCCATATTTTCTTCTGGGCTGATGTAATAAAGCACATTGGAAAGGTACGTTAGCATCCTCAGTGATGCAACTGTTAAATTCATACCATAAATAATTTTTTCCTTCTTTTCAACAATTTTGTTGACAGCTTCTTGATATATTTTTACAACTCTGTTATAGTCATTGAAATATAGAACGTCTTGATTTGGTATATCCTAAAAATATAAAAATCTATATAAATTAATGTATTATATTACTACAGACGATAATTGAATGGTATGCAAGATTAATTATTTTGAAATTCTAAGTTTATAGAAATTAAAGAAAAAAGAATTTTAAATGAAAAACCTCATTTCAAATTTTAACATCAAGGTCTGAAATTTTTAAATCAGGCATAAATGATAAGGTTATACAGTTACTTTTTAAAAACCCTTCGAGCTTTTCGTTGCATAAGAATAGTCTCCAATAAACTGATTTTTTTTAAACTTTTTGTTAGCAGGGTAGCTTTTTGGAAGCTGGTGGAGGTGTATTGCACTCGTAAATAAAAACCCAGCGATCTTTGAATAAAAAATTTATTTATTTTCTGTCGCACTAGCACTCGATTTTACAGACTAAATTTGGTATTAGTCTTAGATAAGTAATAATTTAAAACGTAGAATCTCAAAGTTCAAAGAAACAAAGGGTTGATAACGAAAACGGTCGTCGCATGTGACTCTCAAGGCAGCCGGTACCGGAATGGCAAAACCAAGTAGCGCTGCGCCGCTTGCGGACGCGGGGACAGGCAGGAGTGGGGGGAAACTCCCAAAATCAAAGAAGAACCTGTCGCACATCAGCGTGCGTGCGCTATGTTTCTAACACTTTTAATTGACGAAACTATACTTTTTAATCCATACTTATAAAGTCAAACTACTTGAAGTAACTTATTCAGAATATTGTGTATCTATAGTACCAACATTTTGTCGAAACCATATGAAGATTGAGATTTTCCAGTTAAGTAATAGTATAGTTACGATACAAGTGGCTTAAGTAGCACTTTACGGCACGACATATATTAGCTAAATGTCCTGCCATGAATGACTACTTATTACACGAGTATCGTACGATATTTTTTTAGTCTTGCTAGCATAAATCCACTATAACGACTATCCGTGCTATAAACAGTCCATTTTTACACCGTATAGTTAGCTACCGATAAGTAAGGTGCAATAATGGACTATTTATACCACGGATAGGCGTTACATAAGAGTCGATTATATCACGCAGTGCTATAATAATATATTTCGTTACGGGTGTGGAAGGTGGTTAAAAATCAATTTACGTACTAGTATATCGAATCGTATTTCATGCCACTATAGCCGGAAAATCATCTTAAAGTTAGGATTTGAGGTTAGAGTGGCCTAATGATATAAAAAGTTTTTTTTATATTTGGCCATTGATAATACTATACCACTTATTTATTTTCTAAATCTGTTTCCGCGTCAAGCAGCAGTTACGGCAGAAGAGAACAAAGGGATAAACAACTAAGACCTTTTTTTGGAAACTTTTTTAATGAAATGCAAGGATGGTTTAAATTTAACCAACTACGTCTGCAGGAAAATTGGTGCAACCTTTGAATATAATTTATGCATTAAGAACATCGAATTATCGAGTATGTGTTAAATTCATCCTAAATGTTAGTGGTTTAAATCAATTTGGATTATAGGGATCAACAGAATTTTTTTATTTATAGATTAATATTATCATTGAATTGTGTTTAAATATAACCTTGACGATGACCTTGAATGTCTTCAAATGAAAAAACTCTAGATTTTGCTACTTAAACTAAATACTATTTTTCAGCACAAGATCAAAACGCTGTAATGAGTGTTTTTATTTCCGAAAGAGAAGTTGACTATGACCTTGCAAAAATTGTATTTAATATAGAAATTTTGTTTAAATAAAAATTCGAATTTTGATTGAGTAAATGAATAGAGCGGATCACTGATCCCATACTTCATTCATATGCTACAAGTACCATTGTTTCTATTCACTGGAGACAAAGATCATAAACAATGATTAGTGATGACGAAAATGATATTCCACTCGGACTAATGAATTAGTGATAAATTAACCATGAGAACTAACAATAAATCAATTCAAAGAAAAATGTCGAAGAATAACATTATAAAAAAAGAGATAAAGATCATTCTAAGATCTCTACAGTTGAACTTGTATATCAAATACAAAGAAACGTTTAAATTTATTATGAAAAAGAACATAAAAAAAGGGAAATAATATAAAAATGACAAAAAATCAGTAACAGTAAATTTTCAAGAAAAGTAAAAGAAATTCGAGAGATTAATGATAATAATGCTTCGAAATTTGAGATTCTTTTGTCGTCAGCAGCATAACCTGAAGTTGGCAGCATAAACAAAATACGATGCCATTTTTAAATAGCACACTCAGTCACAAATCTATTTTTCACAATGTTAATTTGAATTTACAATTTTTTTTTGGGATAAGGTTATAAAAACATTCTCTGATTCAGTCTTTCTTTCGTTCTTTCTTTCTTCTGATCTAGCACTCTTTCTTACGATCAAAGACGCCATGACTAGTTACCTCAAAAAAATTTCAAAAATTGATATAAACATTTCGATGGTTAGAATTATTACGGAATGAACATTTCGACACGAATATGAAAGCTGACTATTTAGCTTTTATTTTTTTATATTTTATATCACGAGGACGCTTCAGCGAATTTATATCACTCGTGTTATAAAATAGTATACAATAATCGGCTTTCAAATAAATTTTTTTAGGAAGGGGAACTTTGTCCCCTGCATCCCCACCTGGACCTGCGGCCCTGCATCAGCTTTCCTGCCTTTATCCACCCTTCTTACCTTTTCATTTCTCACTCTATTCCTCAAACGTTATACCGTCTTTTCAATATTCTTAAAATATACTTTGTGCATTAAAAATAGCATATGCAACTGGTGCGTAACTTTTTTTACAAGAGCGGTCGAAACCATACTAGTTGTATAATAAACTATTGTTTAATTACAAAAAATAATTATTTATTTTTAATAATTACTTCATCCTGTTTAACTATTTTCTTAAATTTAATATTTACTCAAAATTTAATTAATATTTATCATTTTTTCTCCTAACTGTATAACTTTTTCATGTATCTTTTCATGCATCCTCAAATACTTTTTGTTGTACTTGGAACAAGAAAAAAAAGAACTTCTTGGTGCATAATAACTTATTCACAGAATAAAAATATTAAGATAAAATTTTTTTTGTTTATACAAAATATAATTAAAAATCTTAATAAGAATTATTACAATTGAAGCTATCAAATAGCTTCTTAGTTATCTCTCATACTTATTTTTTGCAAATTCAATTTCACATACGCGAATATAAAGAAAGTTGGAAAGACCTTTCTTACGTTCTCCCTTGCAATTTCTCCAAAAGATCAAACTCTCCCTCTCTCCTATACATTCGTACGAGCCCTATGTTCAGAATATCGGTGAGTTTCGCGTCGCGCGACAACCTTGCCTATAAATCGTCCGGCACGCTCTTCTATCTTTCTCTTTCGCTGTGAATATTCGCCAAGTCCCGCTTCGGCATTCCGGGGGGAATCGTCGATATCGTCCCGCGAGCGCGCGTGGACGGCTGGCACGTGAGGCAAGACTCTCAGGGTGGCGCGAGAACGAGAGAAAGTCGACGCGAGGGAGAGCTTACGGAACGCTAGGGCCCGAGAGCCATGCTGGCAATAAAATCACTTGTTGGATTTCCGAGTTGCGCGCGCGCGAGAGAGAGAGCTACTCTCTGGACCTGATTTACGCCTCTGCTCGCGCTGGCTTATCTTAGGACTTTTCCAATTGAGCTTTCTTCAGTTGGTTGATTTTTTACTTCATAAAGGGATACTTCTTGCAATGAAGTACGGGTATTATCTTAAATAAAAATCTTATAAAACTCACTTTGTTAAATGATTAGTTTTTTCTTTTTTTCCTATTCATTTAGTTGACAAAGAATTTGAAAATTTTGACACAGTAAATACGTTTCTTAATTACAATCATTAAAAAATCGGTTTTCCAGAAGTTTTCAACTACTTGAGAATTTTTATGGATCCAAATTCATAATAATTATCTTCAGAAAAGGTTAGTTTTGTGTACATACTCAAAAATATTAGCTATTTTCACTTTACGTAGACATAAAAAAACATTAAAAGCGTTAATTTTATTTAACACTAGTGTTCACTTTACAGAAGAGACTCCCAGCTTCATTTGAGACGTTAAATATAAAAACTGGTTTCTGTTTATGTGTAACAACGTTAAAAATTAAGATAATAATAGCTTTAAGCTCTGCTAAGTACAAGATTTACAAGTGAAGGTTGAAATACATATTTAAACTTGATTTTAATTTTTTTTATCAATTCACTTTTTATTTTTAAATTGCATTCCTGTAACTTTTAAATTAAATTTAAATCGATCATACACAATGTGTGCTTCTTGCTAGTTAAATCAGAAATGAACTATGAAAAACACAAACTTTTAGTAATGCCATATAACGAATCTTTTTTCTCGCACTCGCGTCCAAGTATTCATGCCCCTGAAAAGCATTATCCTCTTTTATGGATGTCATAATTCGATGAACGGTTTCTGTCTATCGTGTTATAACGTTCTACGCCTGTGGAGTTCCAAGCACACGCAACTTTGTTTCGCAGCCTAAAACACCCAAGTTGACCTTTGTTTATCAGCTCAAGGTCAGCCACATATTATAATATTATTTCAAAATCCACTATTTTTCCAGCGTTGCAATATAAGAGAAAATTTGATTTCCTAGATTGGCATTTGGGCTTTTAGGCAACAGGCGTACTTGTTAACTAAGAAATAGGGTTTGAGTATTTAGAGTGTCTTTTTTCTTGTTTCTAAACTACATTATTGTATTAATTGAAAATTTTAAATAATTTAAAGATTTCACTATCTAGTTCCCCTTTAGATTCTTGATACAATTGTTGTCAGAAAATTTTTACCTTTACTTTATAAAAAAGGCGCGCTATTTATATCCGTGTAAAGCTTACTGAATCAGATTTATGGTATCAGATGGAATAAATGTAAATTTCTACCTTCTATTTCAACTCAAATTTAAAGTAATAGATTTATATAAACTTAGAATTAAATGTAAATATTTGCATTATTCTCTTGTAAATAAAATCTGTAAATTATGTGTCGGAAGTAAATTGTTTGTTTTCGCATTTTCAAGACTCTTTTTTATAAAAATAACATTAAATTTTTTATACTATTTTCAATACTTGCTAAGTTTGAAAATACCGTTTTAATATTACACATTTAAATGTATGAAAGTAGGTAACAATGAAATTTTCTATTCAAACATCGTAAACTGTTGAAAATAGTAGGTCATGCACTTGTTTTTCATTTACTTGCTTTAGTAATGTAAAGGACAAAGACCTCTTTCAGAACTATTCTAAAAAACATAAAATTCAAAATGTCATATATAAAATAATCTGCATGATAAAGACAATATTCGCCATCACAAAAAGTGCAAAACACAGTGCTAACAAGGTGAGTACATTAAGTAAAGCAAAAAAAAAAAAGAAACGTAAGGTACACCGCACAATTACTCTCGGCCATATCGAATTTCGCGTGACTTTCAAAGATAGCCGGGCATGCTTCAGCGGCGCGAGCAATGAAATTCCCCAAGTTCCCCCTTCTCTCCTATATACTCGGCGTGGCGCGTAAGCTGCCCCGTAAACGTTGCGCGCGGCCCGATCGCAAATCACTCCCTCGTCTAAATCACCGGCAATCGATTAAGAGAAGCCCACGCGCGCGCACACACACGAACACGTCGTCGTCGCTTTCTCGCTCGCTTCTCCTGGCGTTCATCACTTTTAGATCTCTCGAGGAGACGAACACATGGCAAAGATTCTACAAAGCGGCCCGCGCCGTGTGTGCGGGCGAGTGTGTATAGAAGGAAGGAAGGAAGGAAGCGCCCGGGGCCCGACCGCCCACGGCGCATTATTCTGTTTTAACGGAATTACTACAAATTGTGCAGATATATCATGGTTATGCTATTGCGGTCGGGCTATATTGCGTGCTAAGCGAGCTCCAGAGCGTAGGTGAGAGGGAGAAAGAGATAGAGGGGAGGGTAAGAGAGAGAGAGAGAGAGAGAGAAAGCGCTGCAAGCAATTTGCGCGCGAGGCCTCGGGCTGCGAGCAAGTGCTACGCCCTACGGATAGTCAGACAAGGCCTTCCCTGCTACCCTTTTTTTGGATCCTGTCTGCTCGTTTCTCCTGCCCCCCTTGTTTTAGACATTATGACTTTCGCGCGTTTTGGGCTTTTTTATTTTGCTTGAGATCATCGCTTATTTAACAAATTTAATGAAAATTAATGTTTACTTTTTCTGATAAAGACGTTTAGTAACCTTGTTATTACGAAACTAAACTCACCTCTTTTAACTAAATAATAAAGATGAGTAAAAAGGAAGTAGGATACAACTAGTGAAAAATCATTAAATAACAATAGCCTCACCCTCTGATTAAAGATGCCATTAGACATTGAAAGGCATTACAAAAAACTAGAAATGTTGTAACTAAGTATTTGGACATTTTTCACTTTTGAAAGCTGCATTAATTTATGTTTTCACTTACAACCGCACTTGATGATGACGAAGATCGTTGAAATTTTTGTCATTTAAATAACTAACTACACTAATATTTTAGAAAATAACAAAATTTAAAACTTATATGTTACGGATAGAAACAGTGCGCTTTTTTCAAATAAAAGAATAAGACTTTAACACGTTCAGGGCTGAGCACAAATTTACTAACTAGGCTGCAGTGCTAAGATGATGATTAAAATTATAAAATTTCTAAACTTTGAGTGATCTATATATAGGGATTGGATATTATCTATATAGGTCAGAATAATACTTACATAATTAAAATACAAGAGATTCCAAATACGAGTCATATATGATGTATGTGATAATCCGATTATAATACATATATTATTATAATCAAATTTTACATACGAGTCATATATATGATTCATACCGCCCTGACCGTGTTAATATCAATCAAATTATAATAATTAAATTATTTAACTTTTCTACAACATTTATGATTTGACTTCATTGATCTGAATTTAGTTTAGAAATCACAGAACTATACATAATCTAAAGACCTACAATAAATTTAAATCCTTCTCAGTAAATATTAATTTGTCGTTTAACAATATTTAAATAAAAAATATACAGTATATTTTCATGTTTTAAATAAATATTGTTTTTTACTATAACCGTTGTTATTGATTAAATATTTTTCAATTTATTCAGACACACCACAAAGCAAGAGAAACATTTTCTTCCAATATTATTTTAAAATAAATCGGCGAAAACATCTTTATACTCTCATTTTAATTTCTCATTACAAAAAACACTTGGCAGCATTCAATTTCAAATAAAATCAGAATATCTCCTACACAATTTCCGCGTTCCGATAACATCTCCGATCACTTATTATTTTCTCCTCTCCACAAACTCTGAAACTCGCATTCACCGAATCGAGAAAAAAAGAAAAGAAAAAAAATTAAAAAAAAAAAAGAAATAATCAAAGTTCACGTACCGAGAAACACAAAAGAAAACGCGCGAGATGGCGGTTATTACCGAGCATCTTCGGCAATTTCCGTTCGAGCACGCACCAGCCTGGAATATCTCAGCGTCAAGAAACTGATTAGTGGCCGTGTTTATGCTCGTTACACCTCGGCTCCCTCGCGCGCATTATTCACTAGCCTCGCTTTTACTCCCTCCTGCAGCGTTCTCTCTTTCTCCTGCTTTCAAGCGCGTTCCTTCGCCCTCTACCTTCTGCCGTTGCCCTGAGACGCACTATTAATAACACGGAATCCCATACCTGGCTCTTTGCCGCGCATCTCTCGCTGCTCCTTTTAGCCGCCTTCATCTTCCTCTTCTTCTTCTAATTCTCCTCTCAATTGCCGTGATGCCGTGCCATTCGTTGTCTTTTGCCTCGGAAGAAAAGCGAACGCGGAGCCTGAGTGACTTTGAATAGAATTAAGTGCTGGAGTGTATGAATATTTGATTATTTGATAGGCTCGTTTTCAGCGAGGATAAATTCTCTATTGTTCAATTTGCGAATTAATTTAATAATGACTTATTTAGCGTAGTAAGGTTTGATGAAGTATTCTATGGCACGACATGTATTTAGGTCCAAACTCATTACTTAAACTGAAAAAAATTTACCATAATTAAATAAATTTTTATCTTTTATTTATTTATTTAATTATATTGTAACTATTTAAATCCATAAGATTTTTTGTTAGTATAAAAGTTTCTGTGAAAATTAATATTTAATGAAAAAAGGTCAACGCCCTTATGAACTTTAATAGTCCTCCATATAAAAAAGTACATCCATTTGCTCGACTGACCAAACACGGCTTTGATCTACTGAAAGTTGAATTTATGCATAAAAACATCGAAATAAATACATTCCAATTTCAATGCACCCTCTGATTATTTGAAATTAACTAATTTTCGGTATAAATAGTACAAGTGCAACGAACAAACATAATTTACATATCAATTATTCGTCCTACAAAAACATGCTGGGGTACACCGCGCCGTATCTCACACACAGTACACAAGTGTTACATCCTCTGGGAATAAAAATAATTCATTTAATCTCGAAATTTTCACGTAACGAATCCTCCTCCTTTCTCAAGAAACACTTTCGCCGCTTACCCCGAGCCTCTATCTTTTTTTCTCGCGCAAACGCTTCTCGCTCCACTCAACTCGACAGTTGATCGATGACACACGAAGCCAGTAGGCTACAGCGCCATTGTCAGGATAAGTTGCAAAGAAAACAGATTAACCTTGCGCGAGCGAAGTGAGGGCGCGTGTAAAGGCGAGCAACTTACAAATCATCCCTCTCCGCCGGTCGAGAAGGGGAAGATTCTTGAACGCGTTAGTCAGAAGTTTGCGGATAGTTTGGGAATGCAGAATGAAAAGTCCTCGGGGGTGATTGAATTTTTGCGTTTGCCGGGCGCGTACGCAAGAGGGATTATACGGCGCTTGCTGGTCTTTTTCGTTTGTTCTTGCGAGAGGCTGGAATGCCGCTTATTAAAATTGTTCTCGTTTTTTCACTGTGTAAGACGTTTTATTGAGCCGGATTTTCAGTTGATTTGCAATTATGTATTGAGGAGATTTATTTTTGGTGTATGAACCGGTGATTGATTTAACGAAATTTTTAATGCTTATGATAATTTAGCAAAATTAAATGGCGATGTATTAGTGATCCTGGATGGAAAATTAAATAAGATTAATTTATTAAGTGGGATTAACTAGAACCGAAATTAATTGCCTTAGTGATTATTATTATTATTATACAAAATTGGCAGTCGGTTGATTCTAATTAAAGCCTTATTATAAATCAGGTGTGATAAAGTTTAAATGATTAGGATTAATCAATTAAATTGCTCGAAACGAATCATATGAACGCTATTCCTCAGTAACTAAATATATTAGACGAAAAAATGTTATCAAATTTATTTATTAACGTATTTTAGAATTTTTAAATTTTTGTGTAAAGAAAAAAAGTATCACGTTAGATGCTTATGAACAACTCAGTGCACAAGGAGAATAAACCCATTTTGAAAATTATCTTTTTTGAACAAAAAGTCTATATTTTTTAAAATGCATCTAAAATTTCAAATTTATTTTGTTGTAAAATTTGATTGTGTTCTTTATAATTAAATGTCAGTTACAGAACTAATCCATTTTCGTCAAAACATATGAAAACGGACTTAATTTTCTTGGGCTTTAAACCCTTCATATTGTAGCAAAGACAAAATGATAATTATACTAACTGTATCATAATTATATAATAATAAATATGAGAACAATATATCAATGAAATACAAAATTTAAGCCATGTACTATTTCATTTACATTTAGAAATCATAAAGAGCTTAATAAATAAGTAGTTAAGAATCCACTTGGCACTTAACTTTTATTAATTAAAATTTTTAACATCTTTCCGTTTATCCAGGAATCTCTTTTATGAGAGCAAAAACTGCTTCCTCAGGAAAGCAGTGCTACCTCGCAATCTGAACTTCATAAAGACCCTAATCGTAGCAAAGTGCGTTTAATATTCTTGTAAGAGGCAGCGCGAAAGTTCTCGTGCTTGAAAATAAGATTCCCACTCCTAATTTAATCTCGCACTTATTACTAAGTCAGAAAAAACTGAATTAGCATGTTGGCAATTATACATCTGGATTAAAATGAAAAAGCAGTTCATTCTTAAAGAATCTTCCCTGTTTACCTCCACACCGTTCCAACCAATCCAACTACATCAGACATGAATTTTACTCAATAAAAAAAATAATCTAACGAAACAGCTCCGATAAATGTCACCTTACAGCCAAAAATGCCTCGAAACAACCACAAGCAGCATCCCCCCGTCTTGAATCATTCTTGCAAAGCGACGCGTCGCATTACTTTCCAGCCGCGGCAAACACAAGCCGCGATTCCTTATACATAGGCAGTCGTCGAAAGGCGGGCGCAACGGTAAACATAAAATACACACCGACGAACTCGACTCGTAGAAGGGGAAGTGTAAAGCCAGACTCGCGTCGCGTGTACTAAAGGAGGAATCTTCGGGCTTCTTCTTGCATACGCGCTTCGCGTGTATACAGGAGCACGGGAGGCGGGGGGAGGCACACAGTGGCACGTTGTAATAATACGTAATATCTTTACTGTTTTAGGCAGCCGCTCGCGCATTATTCGGATGCCGGGCGTGCCTTGGAAGTTTAATTTCGAATCGTATTATATCCCCCGACGAGCAGCAGCGCGCGCCAGAGTGAGAAAGACGGATGGCGGAGAGAGGGGCCCGGGCGAAGCGAGACGGAGCTAGCCGGGCATGGAGCCAGGGAGTTTCGGACGAGCTCCGTCTAAAGGCACAGGGGCCCGCGCGCGCAGGAAAAGCCGAGCAAAGCAGAGGGATGAGGGAGAGAGAGAGACTGAGGATCCGCGCGGAAGTGCGCGGATATGAGGCCGCAACTATACGCGCCCCTGTGTGTGCACGCACGAGCGCGCGCGCGCCCAGAGGAATGAAAGCTTGGCTGTGGAAAATTTGCAAAACAAACGAGCAGCCGATACGTTTGGGCTGGCTGAAGGATGATAATGTATGAGATTTTTATTTGGATGGGTGATGGTGCGGAGAGGACGATTGATAGGATTGTCCGGGAATTCGAAAGTTGGAACTATCGCTGGTATAGTATCTAGCATATTATTAGTATGTATGTTGGTTACGTTTATGAGAACAATTTTCTTTATATAAATATAAGCTTGCAAAATTCAATTTTTTCTATCATTTTCATGCGCATCAAACGTAATCATAATCTAAGTTTTGTATTCTCACATTAATTTTTACTTGTTTAAAGATGTTATTTCAATTTTTCAACGTCACTGTTAGCCCCGCTTTTTACCCAATAAGACATATCAGTATGGAGTACTCCGTATGGAAGTGCTCTTAACCAAATTTTACTTGTTATTCTTTATCTCTTTATAACTGTGCTTCGACTTAGCTAACTCATAAGCCATTCTCGAGAAAACTAGAGAAGTGAACGGTCGAAAATCGCTTTTACGGTGAACTCTAGTACCCCCAAGCTTTAAACCTTCTGTTCCCGTAATTTCGGTTAACTTCAGCTCTAGTGGGGAAAAACCAGGAAGTAGATATAGGAAACTTCTGCCTATAACAATAATCGGTAGAAGAATTAGACTTGAATATTATTCACAAAAAATACCCAATAAGCTATGTTTCTCACCTGACAACATCGTTAAAAAAACCCTTGTTGGTATTTCATAGATAAACAATTATCCATTGTCCGTAAAAATTTTTGTAATTACAGATTATTTATTCAAGATTTACAATTATGTATTTAAATAAAGATATTTAATGTTGTAAACATCAATTTTATTATTTAATTTAACAACTTTAATAAATACAGTAGACATATACAGACATATGTCTGTATATACAGAGTACTTAATCTATCTATCTATCAATACATTATTCAATTGAGCTACATCTGTTTTAAAGATGACAACCTAGTGAGTATATGAGCCACGGTTCTATATCGATACGTCCGTAAGAACTGATTTTTAATAAATTTATTTTTTGATGAAATAAGATGACTCTGTTGATTTCCACGAACTATCCAATTTATTAAAAATTCGCCGACGTTTCGGACGTGTTATATTACGTCCCTTTTCAAGGCTGTAC
>UELX01004573.1:0-17150 GCA_900480035.1 Eupelmus urozonus | reverse complement strand
TGTTTGATAGCTTATACTGTTCTTTACTAAGATAAGTTGTATAAATTTAGTTTACTTAATTTGTGTAGATTATATTTAAAATTTTCCCTTAAGTATGGCGTCTTCACCCAACTTACCTTATTGAGAATTTTTCTTATCGACCCAGTTACATGTATTGCTTTATTCGTATATTTGTTTATATACTGTTTGCTATTATGTGACTCTTGATCAATATAGATTGATAATCGAGTGAAGTGATGTAAAGTAGCGGCTGGTGGGCCTCGAGCTTAACCAGGACATTATGGTCTGGCAGGCTATTAAGCTAGAGAACTAAGACAAGTTGCTCGTTGAAGCTGTGACCGACATTTTCGCCCAGGCGAATGATGAATAACCGTTTGCTAAATATTCGGTAATGTTGATCGTCAAGTTGAGCAACGTCTTTAACAATGTACGAATCACTACTGCAGCTCGCGTGAACTCTGTGTTTTTTGTTTGTTCTTAGAACGTGTGAAAATTTCAGTTTTGCGGAATGTTTATAATGATCAGAAAGGATCCTGATAGAAATTGTTAAACTAAATAATATATCTGGACAGATTCTGATTAATTTTCTACTGGGAGATGTTACTTTGATTACACATACTTTGATTGTAAATTAAGACTTATGTGTTTTAAACTTTTTAAAACCATTACTTTAGAAATATTGAAGATGGCGTACTTTTTCCATCACCTAGAAATATAAATTTCTCAATTTTAAAACCCGTTTTAGTCTAAATTTAACATAAGTTCATTCATAAAGAATTATTTCTTGATGGAACATACTTAATATGTTATTTATTTGTAAATAGTTGTTCATGTACTATGTACAACATGTATAAATTTATAAATTTATCCTGCTCGTTTAAATGTTTTCGGCAATGATAATCACTGAAGAAATGTTCGAGTCTATGAATCATATTTATATAGGCACTTCTTAAAAGCGCGTTGTCTGGTATTAAAATAATCTAGGACTTCATTTAATTGTAATTAAATACATTAAAGAGTTATTTGGATTGACAGAAGCCGCCTTGCAGAAATTTATTTTGATATTGCCGAGATAGCGCAAATTCCCGTCGTGCCTCAATTTCCAAGCGAGCGCTTCATTATTAAATTATCTAGAGTTCGAAATTACGGTATGCTGATTAAGAGCAAAAACATCATTGTAGAATTGTGTTATCTCGAATTTCCTTAGTTGGCTTTATTGAATTTATCAAGTTAGAAAGGTTTTCTCCTGAAGTTATACGTAATTGTTTTAAATTTTCTTATTCTAAACATTACTCTAGATCTTTTGTTTCAATTACTAGAAAGGATGAAATATCTTGGAAAGATACTCGAACGCTGTGACTGACAATTTTTGACACCGAAATAGGAAGCCTCGAATCTATAATTAAATCAATTGCAATATTATGAACATTTATGTCTTTCAATTTGATATAGTAGGCGAAAAAAGCAATCAATTAAAGCTTTTGTTAGATAAAAAATATAATTTTTTTCGGAATCTATAAGCATTTTCTGAATAAAAATTCTAATTTTATTCATGTATTTTGAATAAGTTACTCATTTTTCTAAGTTAGAATGAAGTTTTGGATTTATTTTGAATGAAATTTTATGAACTACTTTATTATCTTAACAGACACGTTAAAGTCACAATTTAATTAAAAACCATTTTTAACCGAACCAAAAGTCGTTGCATTTTTTCTACAGGAGCCATATAAACTCAGTGCTCCAATGACATATCCCACATTCTTAAAGCTTCCATTTTATAGTCAACACCAACTAACCGAAAATACATAAGCTTTCTCACACCTTCCAAACATTCATTTCTACAGCACTACAACTCTCACTGCACGTAAGAAAAAAAAAGCCCAGTTACCGCTCTCGTTGGCAGCATCAAATCCCTCGCACCGAAAACCGGAGCTTAAGGGAAAAGAGGGGGAGGAAAGACCTGGGGAATGCGTATAGGTGTGTGTAGAGGAGAGTAAAGCAGAGCAGCGGCGGCGGCGGCGGCGGCAGACCTTAGAGGTCGAGCAAAAGGGGCAGGCAGGCAGCGGCACGGGACCCCGGGAAATCAATACCGTCGAAACCGCTCGCCTCTCCCCTCCTTCTCCACCTGGATCCTGTCTCCCTCTCGAACGCGCGTTTCCAGCTGGCTTTTGCATCCGTGGGCTGTCGGAATGTCCCGGCTGCTGCTGCCGCTGCTGCGGCCGTTGATGTTGATATTTGCCGGCGAATTTTCGGCGAGGATGTGAGAGAATTGGAATTCTGATTGATGTATGAATTATGTTTGCTTGGAATTGGTGAGCCGAGGGATTGTTTGTTTTCTGAGAGGAAAATTGAAAGTTCTGTGTTATGGATAGATAAATAGCTGTTACATTAACTTTCAATTGTTGAATTAAAGATTGTTTATTGTATTTGTATTCTAAAAGAAAAAATCATAGTCTTTTTGTATAAATTAATCGCTTACGAAATTTTCAAAAATATTTACTAATATTTTATGAGAAAATTATTTTGATAGAAGCAGTTGAAATTTTTGAAATCTAAAGAATTGATGAATAATAAAAATTCTATTGCAACAAAAATAGAATACAAAAGGTATCGCTAACTACATTGACACTTTAGTCACAAAGAGAATTGGGTCACTGTGTAGATAGACTAAAATTGTAACTTTAAGATAGCTTGAAATATTCAAGTTTAAAATGTTCTTAAATATAGCTATAAAATAGAATAAATTCGATGATTTTCAACAAGTGCTAAATACGTTGTGTAAAAATTATATCTTTTTATTAGATGTTATTAAGTTGTAAAAATTATCAAAGAAATGTAACTTTTTGATAAACTGTTTCTTTGATAGTTCGTTTTTCATGAGAAGTAAAACTTAAGCTATGTTACTATGCTAAAAAAGCTTTGATAACTGTTTTGAATTTTGAATAATATTGATTTTATTGATAATTGACTATCTATTTTATTAATAAGATGGGTAATATGCTAAAACTAGATAACTAAATATTAACAGATGTAAATTTAATGTTTACAACCAAATAATTAAATGACGTATTACAGATTAATTAAAGTTTCGACTTCAACATCAATAATAGAGATTTAGAATACTATAATTAATCTGTTACATAATTTGAAACATTAATATAACTAATAAAATAACTTTATATATTTATATTAATATTTTTAATCGAAAAACTTCACATATAGCCAGTAGTTTTTATTATTCTAAAACAAGTAAGTTTACATTTCCCTTCCTTAGAAAAAGCTTCGCGATGAAAGTATCGGAAAAAAAACACATCTCACAGTAAATACATTAATAACAGTTATTCAACTTATCCCGAAGCCATTAAATACAACAATGGAAGTACTTGATCTAGTAACATTAAACAGCCTCGCGTTAACCCTATTACTTCCTCTCATTTCTCAAGAGAGATTTATCCCAGAAGCAAGATTCATCGCAATGTGAATCGCGCTATTGCCGAATCGATTGCCGCCAGCCGTCGAAACGCACAATGCTTTTGCGTCACCGTTATCGGCTCCCCCGAGTCACTTGGGTGGAAAGAAAAAATACAATGATGGCTGAGGACAGCGGGACTACTAGTGCAAGGTAGACACGGCCAAATACGTGGAAAAAACAAATGGGGAGGAATACTTATTTATACGTTAAATTGTTATTTCTTTTTTGGCCTTTCTGCGTTGTACATTGGCCTTGTTGTTTCAGGAGATGTTTAGAAATATGCGACTGAAGATTGGTCCGAAGTGTAATGTATTTTTATAATGATTTGTTTTTAAATTAACTCAAAAACCCTTTCTCAAATCTTAAATAATACTCTATTGGCATTACGAATTATCGTCAAAGAAAATGTGAATTGGTCGAGTAGATATCTCTACGGAATATTGTGCAATAAAGTAACATCTTTTCTTATCCTTATAATTAATTAGAATAGTTGGGAAAACTTTTTCTAAAGATTGTACATTTTCAAGAAGTTGACAGAGTCCCTTTTTTCAGAAAAGTTCTGTGAAAACTCGAATTTATCGATATTACCGATATTTTAACATGAATAATTTTTTAATAAAGTGATTCGAACTTTTCTGAAAAAGAAGATAAGTTTCTTGTAAAACATAAAATCTTTAGAAGAAAATTAATGTTTATGATATAATTTTGGGTTTCCGTTTTTATACTTTCTATAGATTCTACTTTACTTTTTCGCTTGCCCTTAATTAAAAAAATCTACTCGTTAGATGCTGTCTGAAAAATCTAATATCTTATTCAATATTCTTTATAATATTTATGTTTCATAGTTCAAAATTATTCAAATTTTCATAATAAGTTGTTCATGACATTTTTAAAATGGAATACATATTTTATATTCATGCGTAACACACAATACGCATTTTCAAAGTTTTTAGAAAAGCAAAAAGACGATAATTTACAGCGATCTTAATCCTGCACAGTTTTGACGTCACGCAGATAAGAAGGTCGAAAGAGCATTACGACGTCAGAGTTCAGCATCATTTTGGGATTATTCTAAACAAATGTTCCCTAAGAAAACAGCCGAATATATCTTGAAACGTTATACATTTTATACATGTATATTCTACTTATTTCAGACGCAAATAAAGTGATAAAGTCGTAGTAATATCAGAGCTAATTTTGTAGAAACATTCTGAGCTTTTTGAATTTATCTTATTTATAACAAAGACAAATTATACAGAATAATCTTACTTTATATTGCTATTAAAATTTAACAACTTCAAGCGTAATTTTGTTAAAAATTACATCATTTTAGATTTTTCAGAGATTTTAAGTAATTTCATAAAAAAAAAAAACAATCATTTTCAAGAAAATTTTTGTAATATAACTATATAATAAAAACATTTAAAATACGATTTTTATCGTTACATAAATGTAGAATTTTCATAACTTTAACAGTTTTTGAGGCTTGCAATCAAATTCGTATTCATATATTTTCTTTATTGTATAGATGCATAGAATTCTTGTTATACGATATTGTATTATAAAGCTTCTATTTGCGATTGGTATCAATACATCTTCATAATTTGCAATATTAAATTACCAGTTATAAATTAATAACCCAACATATGATGATTAATCGTTTCCTCAATAATGCAACCATAAAACGTTTAAATAAATGCGAACTAATAATCTAGAAGAAAAACTCAGGGTTCATCTCATCCCCAGCTAGTCAAGCGCGTTATCTACATTGTACAAAGTCTAAAAGACGCGAGCTGTTTGGAAACGGATGAAGAAAGACAAAAGGCATAGAGAGGACAAATAGCTAGCTTCAATCTTTTTCTTCCCCAATGCCTTCAAGGTGCTCAAGCGCTTTTCAATTTTCACCGGAGGCTTTGCCTTATTCTTCTCGCTTTTCTTAGATTACTGACGGGTGCAGAAGCGGAAATAAAAGCCTCGGACATCGGCGCAACGCGCGTTTTCTTTTTCAATATTTTTCTTTCTTCGGTTTGTTTGATGGAGACTGTCTTTTTTTTCTTACGAATTGCCTTAACTTGTTCTAGAGCAATTATATTACAAATGATTTAAATTTTAATTTCGAATTAGGGTTCATAAAAGTTGTTGATAAGAGGTTCTAGTTTCTTCTTGGGTAAAAAGTTGGTTTATTAAGCTGCAGGTAAATCATGTTAAAACTTTGACAAAATTATTTGTAGAATATACGTGTTAGTTCTTTTTAAACGAAAAGTAAATAAAATTTATGCAGTATAAAATTATTTATTAAATTATTAAATTTTATCAATTTTTAAATTAAATATTAAAAATATATTACATTTATAATCAATTATAAAACTATATAAAGACAAATGTTTCAAATTTTCTACTATAATTTAATAACTATACTAAATATAATATACATTAACATAAACTCCTATTTGGCCAAGCAAGGGAATCGTAACCTTTTGTTCATATCTTTTCTCCTTGTTCCTATTTATTAAGTGATACGAACGGCCGTGTGTATTCTGAATGTAGCTGAATGTTGACGTGTATGTGTTTTGGATGTTTATGTTACATTCAGTAGGCTTAAACACTGGAAACTTATTCATGTTACCTATTAGGCAGTGGGTTAAGAGCGAAAAATCACGTTAATGATCACCAAAGTTGTACAGGTCACCTGTGGTCACCCAGCCAAGTAGTGGCCGTGCCTAGAGTTAAACAAAGAAAATGTAATTAAACTGTAGCTCGAGCTACAGTTGGATCCAATGTTGCCCATATTTTATTTATGTTTTTATGCGTAACTGTAAACTATTATAGCTTTTGGGAGGAGGGGAATATTTTAATTCTGTAAAAACCAAATGAAAGCTCGTTTCTTACAGTTCAATTTTTTGTACTTAATGATGCAAACAAGACTTTTTTAGCTATATAAAAAAGATTTGAAAAATAGCATTTATTTTAATATTTTCTTTAAATGCAGATAAATATATCAATATCTTAGGTTTCTTAAAGCGTTAGAGTCTAAAATTTTGGTTTTCTTCATATTTTGTTATCTAGAATCATATTCCAAAGTTTGAGCAAAATCCGTGATCCGGAGGCCTGGGCCTCTCCTAGTGAGTAAAAGTAGGGAACGATTTAAAAAGCAAAAATAGCTTTTAAGAAAAGGGGCGAGTCCTGACATGATATTCGACAAAATTTCCCATTTCTTAAACAGGAAAATGACTTTAATACCTTCATAGTAATTTTAGCTCTGTTATAAAGGAGATTCTCCAATTTTAAACGGGGAAACTCCTTCTTTCAGTCCAAAGCTAAAATTGCCCATAATTTTTCAGAGAATTTGCCCAGATTTTCGCTAATTTAGCGAATTATTTTTTCGGTGTATTTAATATAATACAAACTAGAAACTGATACTAAGTTATAGTCTGTCCTTGTTTTTCATAGATTAAAATTGAACCCTTAAAAAAAAAGTAAAGAGTTTCTAATTAATATTTACTGTTAGTAAATTATGCCTCTGACAACAATCGGTACGGTTCTTAAACAAAATGTGTGCTAAAAAGTTTTAAAGAAGCAAGGCGTACAATGTTTTCTTAAAGTTTAAGTTTTGTATGTTACTTGTGAAGTACATACAAATTGTTTTATCCAATTATTGATTGCGCTCACAGTAGGATGTAATTAACTTGTGATTGTCTATTGATTTATTATCCGAGAGCCAGATGGAATACAAAGTTAAAAATTGACTTGGCATTTCTAGTAGGTATTGACTTTGTGTATAAACATTTTATAGAAAAACAAGATAAAAAATATTATTTAGATTTGACTAGGCCTACATTACTTAAAATTATACCAAATTTTGATAAATAATTTTATTAACAAAAATTAAAAGATTAATTTTTTGTTAACAAATGTATATTGACATCAATGTTCAGCTTCCAAGTTAATCTAGCCCCATAAGTTAGTTTTTAAGAGTATTATTTTTTTTTTATATATTTTTTTACTAATTGAATAACCTTTAAATTCTAGTCACGAACTTAATCTGACAGAAACGACTTCCAAAAATAAAGAAAATGTATCATCCGTTTCAAAAACAACAAGCCATTTATGGAACAAAGGATACTGACCCAAATAGAAAGAAAAAAAACTTTATGGCCTTCATTTCTCGAATACAATTTCTTAAGGTCAGTGAATACTTATATATACCGATACGATTACATACATATTAGCGAATATTTATAACTCTCATCACAGATGTGCCATGGTGGCACTCGATTTTTTTCTTTTCATTATACCTTTTTTATATTCTGTAAAAATAAAACGAATCTAGTAAAAGAAAATATCTAAATTCATCTTTAATTATAATAAAATTCTGAATACCAGTTAAGTCGTTATTTAGTTTACTTATTTGAAATTGCACATTTAAAATTGATTTAATTTAATTAGTTTAGTCTTCATAAGGGACAATGGTTTATACTTCAAACGGGTTGTATTTGACTGTATGAAATTTAGATCACTGTACAATTAGCTAGCCGATAATTAGAATTGCTATCCTCATATAATACTAACTTTTTAAATAGCTGCTTTTAAACCATACCTAGAAAAAGTAGTGTCTATTCGCAAATAGGCAAACGCAGGTCATCATTTGCTGCAGATCTTCAAAGGCTCGAGCCGACCTAGATGCTATTATCACTCTCGTACAAACTGCCAGTTAGTGCGCAACACGTGGAAACACCTTTTCCCGTGTGCATAATCAGCACGCTTCATACAAGAGGTTCGCACGTTGGCTTTTTTCCTTTCTCGAGTAAAAATTCAGTTGAATGTTTTAGGCTTAATTTTAGCCTTGATAATTTTTATCCCTCTAACAGTTAAAAATTATGAGGGAACGATTGTGCATCAAGATTTCCCAAATTTAATGCTACTTCAGATATTTGCAAGTGGCTTATATTCAGTTTTGAATGGGTATTACGTGAGAAAAATCTTTCGAATAAATGTTTTTCGAGTATTTTACTTTAGAGATTCAACTAAATATTATTTTTACAGAAAGTAAATTAATAAATTTGATAGGTGCAGTGAAATATCTTAGTTTTCTCTCAATTACCTTCTTTTCTTGAAATATTTTGTTACCGAAAGTGTAAGAACATGTGTATTAAATGTAACTTCATTTTATATTCATTTTTTTATTTACTACCCGTGTGTGCATAAAACTGAATTTTGTTCCCTAAAAGCAAAACCATGTAGCGGAGGCTGAAAATTATGTCGATTCATAGCTCGTTTGGTGCTTTATGCGATTATGATGAAAACTTTTCATGTGCGTGTTAACTATATTTCTCCAACTTTGTATTCACTTTAACAACTATATACCGTGCAATTTAAACTTTTAAACCGATTTTTTTGTCATTTACTAAAGATTATTTGAGAATTTCGATAAAAAATTGGAAACTATGCAAAATATTCCTTGTCTTATAAATGTATTTATTTAATGCTGCATTTTTCAGAATATCTGATATTTTGTAGAAAAGAAAATAACTTAAAACCCTCTTTGTTATCGAACTCATTATTTCTTATTCATTATTATTTGAGTAAAAAAGAATATCTTAATAAATTAGAAATCAATTGCACAAATTGATTTGGCTACATCAAAATGAATCTATGCAGTACTTGCGATGTTGAATTGTGAACACTTGATATGTCGTTACATTAATCGAATATTAAGAAGAAATCGTCATGCACCATTAAACATATATTAGGTGTTTATTTTTGCTACAAAACTTTTCAAGGTACGGAAAAAATAAACAGATCTTATGATAGCATGTCTACAAAATAAGCGTTTAGAAACATCAAAACAATCGTTCAAAGAAGCTCCAAAGTCTTTTCTGCGTCTTTGCACCAAAAACACTCTATGAAAAACGAGTGTCTCCGGAAGGTAGATCTCCTCTTTTTCCATCTCCGTTCCCTTCTCTCTCTCTCCCTCTCCCTCTCTCTCTCTCTCCCTCCCTCTCTCTCTCTCTCTCTCTCTCTCTCTCTCTCTCTCTCTCTTTGTATCTCTCTCTCTTTCTCTCGTTCTCTCTCTCTCTCTCTCTCTCTCTCTCTCTCTCTCTCTCTCTCTCTACATCTCTTTCTCAATCTTTCTTCGAAAGGAGAAAAAACGAAAATAACAGTTTTCCACTAGCCATTTACCCTCTGATATTCTATTTCGACTTGTTCTTTCTGACGTCACGCTAGCTGTTCCTTTCTGCGACTGTAATTTATGTACGTTGAGTGCGTGCATCCTCTCATCTTGATTTTTCACGACTCTCTGGGGGGAGGAGGGAGGCTTCTATGTTTATCTCTTTTTTCTTTTGCACATCTTATTTAAGACTAGCTGGATTTATACGCCAGCTTACGGAGAAGGAAGTCGATGATTTTCGCAGTCATAGTTTTTTTGTGTATGTTTTCGCTTTGTCGAGATCTACTTCATGAGATGTACGTAATTCGGACGAATTCCCAAAGATATTCTGTGACTGTCAAACTGTTTAGGCTTAATCATCGCTGTTGTTGTTGGGAAGAGAAAAACATAGTTAAGGTTGATTAAGTATTTAATAAGGCATACATGAAATTAAAAGCTGATAGGTGTAGCTGTAGAATCCAGACCCTTAGGATAAAAAATTTTGTTTTTATCAAAATAAAGTTTATTAAGTTTTTTAAATATTTTATTTATTTCGTTTTTACATAGATACTAAAGCGAATCTTGTCTAAAATTTTAAGATAAAAAAATAAAATTAAAGGAAACTATCTTCGATTTGTTTAAAAAAGTGAAAAATATTAATCTGTGGTAATTTGTATTTGAGCAACAAAATATTATCTAAATTCTGACCTACTAATAATTACAGTTTAACAATGTAATTCCGTTGATTTAATACAAACTACTGTAATTTTGTAGTTTTAAAAAATAGCAAAATTAAAATAGTTTTTTTTGTTTATGCATTTTCTTTCTTAACTCTTAAAATAAAACGTAATGTAATTATTATCTTTTTAAACTTATTAAAATTTGTTAAATTATTTAATTAATTAATTTTGTTACATTATTAAATTTATTAAAATTATTAGTATAGAAACTATTTAAAATTTACCAAGTAAAAAGTATTTGAATCAGTCTTATTGCTTTATTTATCATAAAGTCATTTTTTTAAATATTTTTGAATTTGGGCCTCGTGTTTTTATATTTTATTTTCGATATTATATTTTTTAAATATAAAACTGAAACATTGAATCGAGTTTATGTATATGTTATACTAAATTGTTTATATGACATGATAAAAATAAAAATTCGATAAGACCAATCTGTAGTACACGGAGTGGATTTTTTTTAATTAAATGCACTTTTTCTTTCATGTTTTATATTCTTGAAATTCATGTCACAATAAATTATTTAAGTTTATAAAATAAAATTTATGGTTTTTATATCTTTATATCACGAAACACTATTAAATAATAGAGTTAACTTCTTTGAGAACCTCATCAAAATTTCACAATGAAACTTTAAATGTATAATTTGTATGTTTTATAAGCGAATAATCTGGATTCTTATAAAATTCATTTACACTTTTTGCAATTCGTCTAGATATAAATATAAATATTTTTGATACTCTTCTTGCCAATGTAGTCTTGAACTGGTTCTCCTAGGTATCAGACATCAAGTTAAGCAATTTAGTTTAAATTGTTATAAATCAATCTGAAAGAAAGAAATAAAAATAAAGAAAATTTGTAATAACAAATATTAGAAATATCAAAAAATTAATAAACAAAATGAAAAACTGTTAATTAGTATTCTTAAAATTTCCAAAACTTAGAAAATCACAAAAATTAAATTTTGAGTTGGAGACTGAGCTCAACATATAATTTTTGAGTTTTTATAATTATTTTCAGAAACTTCAATTAAGCATAATACAACAATAATTCAAATACAAGGAATACCTGATATAATTTGATGATGTTATAATTTGAATCATTTATAAAGTCTTCAAAATCCTTGTCTATTTGCAAACGTGGCTTCAAGTACGGTTTTTAGCAATTGAACCACACCCTCTCTTTATAGACCACATTTTTTCTGGAATTAACGATCGACAGTGTTTAAAGCGTCTGTACTCAAAGTAAAACTTTAATGAAATGAAGGCACCGTCTACAAGTATCTTTCAAAAGTGTTGAATAACTGTAAATCGTAATTAATTTTTCGCATGACTTATTATTAGAGATTTCTGTTGAAAGGAATTTTTTAATCTCGTTGTCGTTGAGAAGCAATTATACAATATCAGAGTTGGGGAATATCTGTTTCTAATGTAAAACAAATGAGAACCACTTCTATTACTCTGTGAAACTTGGAGATCAGTCTGACGCTATAGTTTACAATTCTCTTCAGAGGCTCTTGCGCTCAAACTGTAACCCTTACTTTCAAACTAGCTGAGCGCGATTATCGTGGGCTATAATTATACCTGCTAAATAAGTACTAAAATTAATTCTGTGGCTTCCCCGTAAAGTAACTAGAGTAATTTAAATTAATTTTTTAGTAGGAGTTACGTCAACGACACCACTAAGGATTTCAAAACTTGCTTAGACTGAAAAAGTGATTTCGGAATTATTATCAATATGAATACAGTTTTTTTAAATATAAAACTTGATTCAAACAATTTTTCAATATAAGGATTTAAGTATATATGAAAAAAATCTCTGGTAACTTTTTTAGCAGAATAATTTCTCAGAGTAAATTTTTTAGTATTTTTTAAAATTAATAATTAAGTGTATTGAAAGCTTTAAATATGCACCTAATACCAAATTCTCACCAAAGCAAGATATTAATTAAGCTAATCCTACCGCCGGATTTAAATTTAAAATACATATAAATAAACAATCTACTTATTTCATGAAAAAATGTAGTTTGTTAAAAAAACTTTACGTACACTTTATATTCTAAATAATAACAAAATCAATAACATAAATTCCGTAAACATATACATATTATTTCTTTTTAAACTAATAAATGAAATGATTTTTTTTGAAATTATCACTTTTTTACGTATGTTTCTTAAAGAAAGATTTAAGTATTATTCTTAATTAATATGTTATCTTTCCTTATAAACATCTTTGAATAACTTGTTACATCTCTATTGAAACGAATCAACAGAAACCAATAAAGAATGGTGCAGAAAACTAGTAGATTGCACTACTATTTAATGGTTTCTATTAGTCCTTTTCAACAGGGATACTAGTCCAAGAAGCGGGAGTCTTATCATCGATTCAAACTACATTTTTCGCCAACGGTAAAAGGATATTTATCGTACAAAGAGAGAAAAAGAGCAGAGCGAGAGAGAGAGAGAGAGAGAGAGAGCTTTATCCGTAAAAAGGGCGCAGTACAAGTGGTAGTATCGCGCGATCGCAGGAAACGCGAGGCTGATCGAAAAATCCACTCTCTAGCTGCTTGCCGCGTCTCTTCGTTTGCTCCTTTTCCTCGAGTGTTGCACGCTACACAGCGGATGAAATATATTTCCGTGCACAGGTAGTAGAGCTTCTTTTTTGCGCTCGATTTCCTCGCGGGAGATGGAAGCGATTTCAAGAAAATTCGTAGATCTCGAGAGGGGTTTTCAAGCTCTCTCTGGAAATGCTCAGAGTTCCGATTTCGGCAAAAGCCCTTTTTTACTCTGTGATCACTTTATTGCTTCGTGATTGGATTATCGGCCAATGAAAATTTCGTTTTCCGCTTTTTTAAAAATACTATTTATTTCAAAAATATAATAGTGTAATTTTTGTTGTTTTCAAGCGCAGATATACAAACAATATGTGATAAAATCAGTAATATTTTTTTAATTCCAAAGTGTTGTAGAATAGCTAAAAGAAACTGTTTACCTGTGCCACGTGCACCCTCTAATCAAGTTTATTTTCGCTTCTTTGCCCATAAACCCTAAGGCACGACGCAAGCGTGGATTCGCTTGTTTTAAATATCTAACGAAGCGTGGGAGAGTGTAACACGTTAGCACCGCATTGCAAACACAGCAAAAGCTGTCTATAAATGAGAATTAATATTTTGAAATAGTCGCGAACGGCACGTGTACTAAGCACTCTACTTTAAAAAAGAATCATCGCTTAACCGTACAATATAAGTATACAATCTATTTTTGCAAAACCAATCACCAAACATAAAAATAACAATAACAGAAGAAACTTGGTGTCACGAGAACTTCGAGAAATTCAAACTCAAATCAAAACCCTAAGCATCAACCTTTTCGCTTGACCTACTAAATATCCTGCAAAAAGAACATCTCCAGCTCACTAGCTCCTAAGCAGCAACCCAGAAATAAAAAATAAAGCCCAAGAGCTGCTAGAAAATTCTGCGCGCCCCTAGTATCCCGGGTGTAAATATAACACCTGTTCACACATGTAGGGGGCATAGTCGAGAGCGAGCGATCGAGAGAAGCGGCGCGCCCCTTTGTGCTAAAATTAGAGGTGAGATGACGCGACGACGTCGAGGTGCGCGCGCTATGAGCTCCAGCGGCGCGGAACCAAAAGCACACCAATAGATACCAACACGAGCAAGGGTTATAAGCGACTATACAGCGACCAAGGACACGAGCGGCAAGCAGTAGGTTTTGTCGTAGTTCTGCGCAGTTTTTACCTCTTGAGAAAGCTATAGGGCTTGTTGGGAGGAGTTTATAGAGCGTGGGTGGTTTCCATCATTGGCTTTTGCACTGCGGCGAAAAGGGCTCGGCCCCGTCGTTTGCAGCAGACCGAAAGCCGAGCTTGGGCGGGTCGTGCACATTGATTTTCCAAGGCGAGAAGCGCGTTGAAAGTTACGCCGTGTGTAAGCGAGCGCTGCTGGACCGATGCGAAAGTTGATTTCTATATTCGCCAAGCTAGCTGGGGACATATAGGCCAATCAGTATTTCGTTCCCGCTACGGGGAAGTTCGGTATACTGCAGTTTGAGCCAAACAGTGTTGCGTTCATGTCGGTATATAAATTTTACGTAACCCATACTTGGATTTCGAAATGATTACTACCTAACGATGGTGAGCCCGTATTCTATAAACTGATAAAAATTTCTACTTAAGACTAGGGTTACCATTTACAAAATACGATCCTCACTTCATTCTTCTGCGTATGGTTCTTCGGAAATTTGGAATACATTTATGCACTTCTAGCAAATCCAGCGCGGAAACGGGGGTATGTTTAATTGGATCCTAGAGAATTCGCCCTGTATATTAAAAGACTGGATTGTGTCAATTATACCTCAGCCTTGTCCAATCTTCATGATTTACCATAAATTCTGTTCATATAAGAAGGACAAAATTTAACCGAAATCCAATTATGAATCCCTAGACGCTCCTTTAAAACGTTAATGATGATAGCACGAAAACTTTTTGATCATTGTGATACACAAATTTCCAGGTCAACAGTTTTCCAATTCGTTTAATGGCATTTGGATTGATTTTAAGGGGTTTAATTTTAAAACTTTCTTGACTGACTTATAATTCAGAAATTAGTTCTTCAGCAAAATGACCAAAACCTAAATTGATTTTGGCATTTATCAACAAGATAAAATAAGAAACCACGAGGATCTTCTGTTCCCATTATGCCACGTAACACCTTTTGCAAAATTCAACCAGTTTGTCGGAACTACTAATTCATAAACTACGATGTTGTCCTATCCGTCCCATCCTTTTCTTCTTCAAAATTTACAAACGCGATAATAACCCTGAGCGTTCGCACGGCGAAGTTGGCATCACGTCGTCTTTGACCTGTAACTTCGGGCTGGGGGCAACGTAAACCCTTCCTCCTCTGGCAAGTTGCAGTCGTAACTTGTGCTCAAAGCGACCCAAACTTCGCTACCGACTAAACGGCGCGCACAATGCCGAAGCACCGTAATGCAATATCCTGGTTATGATCCAGGTTATAATGCTATTCGCTACCGAGTCGATTGTTTTTGGAATAGAATGTGGGACGTATCTATTCGCAGGAGGCTACTGGGTTCGTGATCAATGCTTTTGAGATTTGGGAGAAATTCGATTATCTAGTATTTGAATTGACGTCAAATTTATTAAAATATATAGATATAGTTTTCAAACGAAAGTGAATACTTCGTCTTTATAATTTACTTTTAATTTAAATGTACTTAAATATTTATTAAGAATAAATCTTTTATCTAAACTATTTAATACAACAAATTTATCGTCGATTATACTACAGAATCAATTATCGAATATTTCAAAATGAAATAAATGTTTAAATCATAGTCAAAAAAATTCTGTTTCAATTGACTCATAAACCGTAGTTTTAATTTTCAAATCAAAAGATTAAATATGTTCCTATTTCACGAAGAACAATAAATTTATCTTTGGCAGCTCGATTTCCATCCATGCGAAGAATCCGCATCAACGATTCACCTGAAAAGGGAGGAATTTATCCCACTGTCAATTCTCGAATTGGGCACACGTTAATGGTTTTGCATACGAATTCACTTTTAATTAAACAAAAGGCGTATGCTTGCTGTAACTCACTTCATTTTTTTCGCATACTGTCACGCTTTACCATTAACTCGTTTTTTCTCCCTCTGTCCCATTGTCTAGGTTAATCCTTCTCCATTTCTGTTGGATCATTTTTCACATACTCCGTTTGTTTTAATATTAATTAAGACTATTGTTTTGGTTTTTTTTATCTGCTAAAAGATTTAATTGAAGTGTATTGGCTTTCGAACTGTTTAACAATTGAATGGTGAATTGTTTGAGATTGTGAAAAATAAAAACTCAGCTAACCAGAATCCATTCCAAAATTCATTAAAAAATGAAAATTAATATTGCTCCATATTTTTGATTAAAATATTATTAGATATTTTAGCATCTATACATACTCACCGAAATTCTCTGAACTTTAATTAAGTTATCATTTATGTAGATTTGATTGAAAATTAATCAGACATATTTAATAGCATAACTAAAAAATGCATGTTTATTTTTACAAACACTTTTTTGATACTTCGTGCGCAAAGCTCGATTTCGCGCAATAAAGAATATAAAACTACGAATTTCAGACAGACCACATTCTATCAGTACTTTCAAATAAAATGTAAACAGATTAATAATTGACATACAGGTATTCAATTAAATTTTGTATAGTATTTACATTTATTTTGTTTGATTTAGAAAATCATTATGCTGAGCTTGTGACAATAAGCTTACGTTAATAAGCTTTATTTGAACGGCTTTGTTCCACCAATAATGTAAAGTGTACGTTATATAATCACATAATTAATTTGCTAATTAATCATTTTCCCTTTTACCTGAGCATAATTAATTAAAATAATACCTCTGATTTTGCACCAGTGCTCGTAATAGAATCTAGCTTGAGTTTCGAAAAGAAAGAGCTGTAATTTATATCATCTCATTACAGGATCTCGACTCTTGATCATAAACGTAATACCTTCGTGAGGCTATTAATTTACTTTCCAATTTACAATAAAAAATGCGAGAGCCGCCGTAAAACAAACGAGGCAGTAAAAAGGCGCAGCAAGATCGAAAACTAGCGGCTTTAGATACCAGGTGAACTGTAATATTATTCGTCCGTTAAAAAAGCTTCGACTTAAGGGAGTTCTATCTATATCAGCTTAAATGATCAGAATTGAATAAAACTTCGTAGGTAACAAGTTAATATCAT
>UELX01004572.1:0-17162 GCA_900480035.1 Eupelmus urozonus | reverse complement strand
AATTACAAAGTACTTTGTAATTACTTAACTTAACTTGGTTTTAAACACAAAATTTTTTAACAAAATACACTTTGTAATCTTTACCAATTAATTCGTTAGGTCCTGGATTGCGATTGCCAAAGTAAAATGGTAAATATAACAAATTAATATGTTGTACTTCCCAAGATTTTTTTTTAGTGAGGATGTTGGGAGGGGGGAGTAGTTTTGTGGATGGTTTTGAGAGTTTGTTTAATGAAAAATTTATTGGGAATTTGCAAGTTTGATGGAGATTGTTAAGATTTATAAATAGTAATGTCAGAAGTAAGATGTTTGACTAGTTAATTGCAATTATGCAAATCCGGTTATTATTAGAACCCAATTACTAAAATTCTTCCGATTAGGGAAAGTCTCGTACTAATTATTATTTTGGTTGTATCTGTTTTTTTATTTTTATGAAGTTCATTGTGACATAGCAATAGCTCTACAATAGCGTTCTTCATAAAATTGTGAATTTTCTTACATAAACATTCATTACAGAAGTCCTTGTGCTTAATTTTCCAGACTTTTTCTGCCTGTATAGTAGTCGTACACTGTAGTGCAAAGATATAAAAAGATACTTAAGAGCGAATTAAGTGCGATGTATAAAGAGTTTACCGTTACAAAATTGGCGCGACGTTATTTTGTCACTTGACGATCCAAAAGACTTAATACGTGTATGTATACAGTGTCAGCATGACGCAGCATTAAAAATCACGTTCTCTCATTTTTATCCTGCTCGTTTGCTTTGAGTTACTTATATCGTCATCTTCCGTGGTTATACTTGGCATGGCATTGTGACTTCATAAAGGAAACCATGATTTTTGCTTTTGGTATAATAGTGATTAAAATCGATTAGTTGATCCTTTAATTATTTAAGAAAGGTAGGTATACACATTAGAACTTGGAAAAAGAGAGATATATTGTTAATTAGTCAATACTAATATATATGCTTAGAATGTTTTAAATAATATAGAGTTTACTACCTTTTTTATTTATATACAGGTACGATTTGTTTTTTTATTTAAACTGGTCCAAAAAAATCAAAATCGATGCTTATTTAAGATAACTATGTATACTTGTAATTTTTATTTTATTTAATGTTATTATTTAATGAAAGATAATAAGCTGCAATTTTAAATTGATTTTTATTTATCTGCAGAGAGCCTGAATCTTACGATTATAAGGATAATCGAATTTGCTTTTAATTAAATAAGAGATAAAATCCGTAAGTGGATAGAAACATTTTATATACTTTCAAAAATACTTTATAAAAATTCATTATTTCAATTCAAATGTATTAATAGTTCTTTTATTTATTTTTTTGTCAGATTCTGAAGATTCTGTGACCGCTTAATAGATTATGAAACAAAAAGCACCTTTTTTTAAACAATTTTTTACATAAAGTATTTTAGAAATACTAATAAGTAGTTATGAAAATATTAACATTATTAGCAGAAGATATAAAAACAACACCGAGACATTACCTGCAGCATGTTATCCTCTTTGTATGCAAATTACGTTAATTTAAGCAGTCTACTGATATGATGACCCAAATTTCATGCAAGAAATCAGTAAAAATAAAGCAATGTCACGGGGTCAGCGAGGTTTGCGATTGCCAAAAATTTATCGCGCTAAGGTGATACTGACGTTCTGAAAGAGAGCTCCAGAACGTTTGCATTAATATTAATTTAAATTAATAGAAACGAAAAATTAAAAAAAATTAAAAAAAAATTAAAATATCTTCCTATTTCATAGATAGAATAAATATTATCAATTTTCATAACGAGATGAAACTCATTTTAAAAACTCATATCACCTTAAAAACAGAAAATACATTAGTCATCTTACATCGACCAATTCGAATAGATGTCCAGCCTTATTCCAAGTCATTCTGTTGATTCGAACTTGACAAGCCCATATTATCTTTAGTTTGAAGGTCACCGCATATTGAAAACATTCATCGCGATTGTTTTAATCACCTGAATAAACTCACATCGCAAAATCATCCGATTATTCACACACAATAATATTTAATCCACCAACAACCATTTTCCTTTAATCATCCGTTTAACGATTCAATACCCCAAACCTACATCAAAAACATATAAACAAACAGCATGACCAGCAATTTTCATTCTCCTCAGTTTTCTTCTCAAACACAGCCAATGAACTTCTCCATATTACACGCTCGAGCTGATAAAGGTAACAGACCTCCGATTTCCTTTATTTTTATCGTCGCGACTCGCACGGATACGAGGATGCATATAAAACGCACTGTCATAACGCCCGCGGCTGATTAAGTAACTGTTGCTACTCAAGGGTCTTGGCATTATCTCGGTAGTGTAGTTCAACGAAACCGCTATCGAGCGATACGTGTCTGCTGTGCCGATTAAGTTTTACTTTGCGGGAATGTGGAAAAGTTGAAGGAGTGCTTGATTTATCGAGTCTGGCCCGATTTGATTAATTTCAGAATGCTTTTTTATGGTTGCGAATTGCAATTTTGATTACGATTGACGGGCGGTTAGATTAGTTATAGCTTGTTTATAGGTTGTTTTAATGTGATTGCACGTCATATTTATTTTTAAAAGTATGTGTATTCATTTGTATAACGAATTCAATATACTTATATTATCAATGAGGAAAAAGCGACTTATACATAAAACTGCTAAAAATACGAAAACATCAATTAAACATAAAATAAGAAAAGCGTCATAATCCCCTCAACTTCATACAATCTCGAGAGCAAATCAAAACCACCTCGTTCTGATTAAGGAAAGACGATACTCATGAACGCAACTTGCGTGCATGTACCTACCTGTTTCATGATGCAAAAAGATAGCAGACTAAGAGACTTGAAATGTCAGGCTCGATAGCGCCGTAAGTGTTTATTCATGATTATAGACTATATACTTGAGGATCTAAATATAGAGCGGGGTGGGCCTCAAGGAGAGGATTTGCAGACTATTGGATTCGGGAAGCGCGAGGAATGAGGAAAGTCAATGTAGAAGTCGAGAAGAGATAGGTTGGTGGGTTTCTTTTGGGTCCGTTGAGATTGTTAATGAAATATAGAAATGATTTTTTTTAAATTATCGATTTGGATTGTGTGTGAATGAATAATTAATAGAGGTGGAGAGTAAAAGCATGGAGAAATTGAATGGGATGGCAGTTACTGACACAGGCATCTACCAACGGTATCATTAGTTCTTTTGAATGTTGTAAATACTATTTATATTATATTATTAAATTATACATACTAGTCTATTTTTTGGAATATCTTAATGACAAAACATCTTATTAGTTAAAATAAAATAATTAAATAGATTTAAAAGTCATTTTTTTAAAATTTTTAATCAAAATCTAAAAAGTTGCAACATTTAAAATAAAAAACATCAATCAACAATATAATACAGTTAAAAAAATAAAAGTACGCACTTTCCAATGGCTTACGATACGACATATCTAAGCCTACTGTTCTTGCTGTTACTACTATTGCTAATGTTACTTCTGTTTCCGATGTTAATGATGTTACTATTGTTTCCGATGTTATTGACGTTACTATTGTTCTTTTGTTTCTTTTTGTGTGCGATGAGCTGTTCATTCTTAGAAACGAATTTCCAAATATCAGCTGCGAGAAGATCGGGCTCCTCAAGTGCAGCAAAATGACCACCCCGTGGTTGATGTGTGAAGTAGATCAGGTTACGATATCGTTCACGCAAGATGATTGCTGGCTGGTAAATTATTTCGTAAGGGAAGGCTGTGCAGCCCGTTGGCACCTTGACCGGCATTCTACAAAAGCAGATTTTAATAATAATTAAATGTTTGTAAAAGCGATTATATTGTATTAGGGAACATAAGATATGAAATGAAATCTCTCAAGAAATCAGATGATTTCATCCTATTTTTTTGAGGAAATCGTTGTATTTTGTCGTGTTAAGATTGTCAAAGGGAAGGATTATTAATATTCACAACTTGAAATTTGCTTTAATGAACTTATATAAATTAAACTTACTCTTCTACGCCGAGATTTCTGTTTTTCTTACTAAAGCTCTCAGCGTGAAGTCGTTGACTGGTGATGATGGAGTCTGTAGCCCAGTAAATCATCAGGTTATCCAGCAGCTCATCCATAGAAAACTTCTCAAGAAAACCGCCGTCATCGCGGAATTTATATCTTGGATTCGTGTATATATTAAACTTTTCTAGAATATAAGCTGCGAGACCAGCTGGTGAATCAGTCAGAGCTATGCCTGTAGATTGCAGGAGATCAGATGTAAATTTAGAAAATTAGGTGTAAAATTAAACAAGAAATAATTTAGATGAGAATCAAATCATCTGAGTTCGTCACTATAAGTGCTCAAATATTATCGATTCTTTTAAAACTAAATTATCTTCAAAAATAAGTGTAAATTTAGCATTTTTGTTTCATATGCTTTGACTTCTTGTCAGTATTCATAGAAGTTAACGTAAAAATCGAAAAACCGACCACTTACCGACAGTGTCCGGTTTAGTAGCTTGTATATGAAAGTAGCCACTCTCTTGAACCAGCCACTTGTAGCGACGAGTCATCGGGTACATCCAGGAGTAGCGTCTCGTATCAACGATTACAAGGGGAATGAAAGCTCCAAGCAAGGTGAGGATGTGCGCTTTCAACGACATGACCATGCACGTGTTCAAATGCAATCCAATTACACTGTAATTTTTGACAAAAATTAATCCTTTGTTGACATAGATTACAAGGCTCGCTTTTTTAGATAAAGATTTTAATAATTATATACTTTTCAGGAAAGAGTACAGCCAAGTTTGAGTTTATGAGGCTTCCCATGTCGCCGCCCTGGGTATAAAATTTTTGGAAGCCCAATCTTAACATTAAATTTTTGAAAACTACTGCCATCTGTAACGATTATAACAACATTTGTTATTAAAAATGTTAGTTAAAATGTTGGTAATAAGTGATTTGATCTAGTATTTTGAATTTTCTCTTCAAACATTATATACTTAGAGTTAACGGTTCTACAAGTCCAGTTGTATAAAAACTACGACAAAATATCACTTCCTGTATTTTGTTGATAAAAAACATAACTAACAGTCCCTAAGACTAGATCCCACTCTTTACTTTAACGTTCGCACTTCTACTATACATCATCTACCTGAGAAGGTCCAAGACCTGGTCTAACTGCTGGCTGGGAAAAGCCATAGCCAGGTAGAGATGGGATGACGAGCTCGAAGACGAAGTCCTTGTCGGGCTTGGGTTGGCTGAGCAGCAGGATGATCCTCTGGAACTCGACAACTGATCCAGGCCAGCCATGCAACATTAGCATTGGAAAGACCCGAAGCTGTCGATTCTTGGGAATTTTGGGCTTTATGTGGTAGAAGTGGATGTCCAGACCTGAGAGGATGATTTGATTGAATGAGAAAATAGTGATTGTACATATTTTGTATGATTAGTAATTGTTCTACTAAAAAATCTCAGATGAAATCTGAGGTGAAACGTCACGTTAAAATCTTATGTGACTAAAAAATCTGTATAAATATCAAAGTTATTTAGATTTCAACTTCTACAGTCGTTTGTACATATTATATAGCTTATACTTTTTTAGGAAAACATTTAAACGCAATATTATACATAAATTTCAAGCGAATTCTTAATTCAAAATATTTTACGAAACTCACGTATAATATTGCGGTTGAAGATTTAAGAATAGTCTTACTTTTTCTCCTGAGCGAGGTCTCGGCAATATCTTGATAAATATTTAGCAATTCAATTTTATTTTTGCAAACCATTTTTTGTATGATATTTGGTATTATAAAAAAACGATAAAAAATTAATTTAATTTTTTAATCTTTTATTAATGTTAAATAAAAAAATTCATTTGAGGAAAAGATTTCTTTTTCGATTCTCTAACTTTTAGTATTGTTTAGAAAACGTCGTGTTTAGTTTGAAATTTCATTTTTATGAATAATAGTGTTTTGCGGTTTCAAGTTCTAGTTCCCTTATTCTATTAGATCAGTAATCAATATATGTAAGAAAATATGAATTACTTAAATAAATTTATTAAATGAAGCATTCAGGAAAATAGCTTACCTTGAATTTTAGTGATGAACTGAGGATATTTATTGAGCAGGGTCTGTCGCAGACCCCAGTCGTATTTCGTTTTCCAATATTTCAAGACGGTCTTCAAATAGGTTGATGGAAAACCGTAAGTCCAGGCGGTGCTTTGTAACGGATCAACGTTCATTCGTGTAGTATCTAGGCGCAAGTGCAAATCTTCTATAACCTGAAAAATGCATAAATTTTGATAAATTTCATTTCTATTTTTCACGCAGAGACAATAGATATTATAAAAACTATTCTCACGGAGATGGTGAGCGTAAAATGTTTTGCATTAATTAAAATTTTTGCTTAACTATCACTGTAATTATTCCTTTCAAAATCAAGTTTTTAAAGACAAAAATTACCGTGACGTCGGTAGACGTCGGCAGAGTAATGTCGGAAGCTAAAATTTTTTATAGATGCATAATCTGCTACGCTTACCGGTAATCTAAGGATAGTTTTTATTTGATTTTTCTATCCATACGAGTGAGTACTGTATTGAGTTAATATTCATTGCGAAAGTAAATAATTTTGTTGACGATTTATATGTTTATTTGTAAACATTTAAAGATCTTATATAAGACCTTACTGTTGTTATGTTTATTTCTTATGTACTTAAATTTATTTTAAAATTATTTCAAATGAGTGAAATTTTTATGAAGAATACTGCAAATTGATATAAATTTTTAAAAAATTCATTCAATTTTTAAAAATATAGTATTTTTGAAACATTGCAAAAATTCATTTACTGTCATTCATAATGGTGTTTGCATCTAGAATCCTTAAAATATAAAGTTGCTTCTTTATGATTTTGTGCTAATAAAATATGTTGAATGAGTATAATCACTTCTTTAGAAATGTTAATTTTGAATGGCTTAATATCCGTCGGATCTGCTTCCGGCTTTCCTGGGCCCCAATATTCATTAGGCAGCGTTGGTACGTTGACTGGTTGTGGTCTATTTGACAAAAACAAACTCTGAATTTATAATACTTGAGATATGTAATTTTAATTTTGAAATTAAGTATTAAAATTTTCGATTGACTGTTAATCATCCGACAATTTATAATAATAATTTTTTTCTTAATAATAAATTTGAATCAGTTGGAAAAAGCTGAGCATGTGAGTGATGATAAAATTATTTCAAATTTATGATTGTATGTAAGAAACTTTTCAAAATGAAATGTATCAAATACGAATTAACAAAATTAATTTATAAAAAAGTTTTTCATAATGATAACGAAACATGCATTTCACATAAAAATTTTTATTATCAATCCTATTTTTTTTAAAGATTGGAAATGTCGTTTTACAACGTTGTTTCAACATTAAACTCTCGTAATTTTCGTTTTACAAGCTTTCTACATACTTCTAATTAATCCATTTGTTAAATTAATCTGCTTATAAAAACAATACAAAAATAAATATGAAAATAATGCAGTTAAAATTAACAACTATCTGAGAAATTCGCGGGAGCTGATATACCTCAAATATGAAACGAGGAGCACTATGGACAGAAAAAAAACTGCGGCGCCCTTCCGAATTTCTCGCATTTTGGTACTCGCTTTGTAAATGAGCTTGCCGTTTCAATGTGAAAGTAAAGAGTGGTTGCAATAATTCTCTATCTTTCTGTGTATGTAGATTCACCTGCTCCTGCGTATATTAATTACACTACTTTTTTCTGTTAATTCAAAGACATGTAGATTTTAAAGGGACTAACACACCTCACAGCCTGGCGTACAAGCGACTTTTGAACGTTTATAGTCTTGCGCTTGAATACAGTAAGTAACGTAGCTACTAAAGGTAATATAGAGACAGTTGGACAAGTGATTTGTTGATTTTACAGCTAAATTTCGCGAGGAGGATATCAATAATTTATGGCTCGTTTAAAATTATGTAAAGAGAAAAGTTATAGTGAATTACGCTTAATAGCGTTCAGTTCGATTTATTTTAAATTTATGAATAACAATTTTTATAATAAGATAAAATTATTTATCAGTTTTTTAATAATAAGGTAGTTGTTTCCTAATATATTAAAAAAAAAATTGAATTAAAATATAATTAAGATTTTGGATTCGATCGTTGTTATTAATAAACTGATTTATTTTTAATAATTTGTTTTTTGTATACGAATAAATAATAAATTTATTCTAACAGCAAAATTAGCCTTTTATAAAGTATGTAATTGAATATGATGTTGAAAGTTGCAAAAATTTTTTTTCAACTAACATTTATAAAATATTCAACAAATCAGTGCCACTATATCCTATGAAAATAGAATATCAAAAGAATTATTTACAAATTCGATGGAAATAATCATTATTGTGATCGTTAAATCAATCGATAGAACTTACGTATCAAGTTTTTCTTAAATATAACATAAAATAAATTTTTAATAATTTGAAAGACTTTGCAATTTAAGTCAATATAAAGAATCAAACTAGTGCGCGTTATCCAACGATTGTAGGCTTGGTTAATTTCGTATAGGTACGTCCAGCTTGGCTCACAGATAAAGGCAGACGCATATATTTATTGTCATCATTTTTCTTTTATTGACATTGTTTTTTTCTAAGGTACAGCTTCTCCATATTTATTCGTTGTCATTAAAGCCACTAAAACTCTTCAGTTCTTATAACTTCTCGTAAAATTTTGCAAAAAGTCATTTAGCGACATCTTTTTCTCCGTAGACACAATATAGATTCAGGAATAGCAACTTCAGACAAAGTAGACCCGAGATTATTTATCCCAATGTGAGGAATAATCTTCCTGTGATAAAACTCGCTCCAGATAGTGTGAACCAAACCAAAAATAACCATCATAATCTTTAATAGGTAAAAAATGCAGGATTTATAAAAAAAAGACACTCCCGTTTTAGAAAACCGACACTGCCATTCATATACACTCTTTTAAGGGTCAGCCAGGACTAGTCCTCAACATATTTCGGGGTAGAATTCCTCTAGTTAAAAAACGGAAAAAATGGAACAGTGAAAAAAACCAAAAGTATGGATCGGTTAACAAGGAAGACTTAAAATTGCTAATATAATTAATATAGAGTTGGAGGATAAATTTGAGGAATAGGCGGTTACTAACAAGGGATCTGTATAGCAGTATTATTATATTTATCATCCTTGAATACTGCAAATACTATTTAGCAAAAAATATATTATTAGTTAATGTAAAATGATTAAATTATAGATTTGAAAATCATTTTTTTAATTTTTCATGAATATATTTAAAAAAATGACAAGATTCTTTGAGTTTTGATTGTTGATCGTATAAAACTACAGATTGAATGATCATTGTAGTTTCTAAAGTTTTTAAAGCTTCTAAACAAAGTTATAAGCATTGATAAACAATACAATAATATAGTTAATAATATAAAAGGTTTACAACATCCAATACATTTCGTCTCTCTATAAAATCTATACTTGTTAATCTTCATTGGCATTGCAAAATTATTAAACTCATCAGTAAAAATATCTTTAATGTGTTTGTGTGTAGGGTTGCTGCTGTTTTTCCCTTTGTCTCTTCTTGTACTCGGCAAGGTTGTGTTCATTTTTAAAAACGAATTTCCAAATATCGGTGGCGAGAAGCTCAGGCTCCTCAAATGCCGCCAAGTGACCGCCCTGATCATGAAGCGTCATCTGGACCATGTTGACGTAACGCTCACGCAAGATAATTTCTGGTTGATAGACCAACTGGTTGTGGAAGGCTGTACAAGCTGTTGGTACCTCGATCATCATACTGTCAAACATTTTTTTATGAAAATTAAATGTCTGTAAAAACGATTGTGTTACATTGAGATACAAAAGATATGAAATGAAATCATTTGAGAAATCAGATGATTTCATCCTGTTTTTTTCAAGGAAATCATTGTATTTAATTGATTTAAGATTGTCAAAGAGGGTTGGGTTATTATTAATGTTTACAACTTAAAATTTGTTCGAATTTATACTTTAAATAAAAATTATTAAACTTACTCTTCTATACCGAGATTTCTATAGTTATTGCTAAATCCTTCAGCGTAGAGTCGCTGACTGGTGGTGATTGAGCCAGTAACCCAGTAAATCATCACGTTATCCAACAGCTCGTTTGTTCTAAACTTATCAAGAAGACCACCGTCATTACGAAATTGATTCTCTGGGTCCGTGTACATACTAATATTTTCTAGAATATAAGCTGCAAGACCTGCTGGTGAGTCAGTCAAGGCTGTGCCTGCAGAAAATCAAGTGGGAATTTAGAAATTTATGTGTAGAATTAAAAAAGAAATGTTACTATCTAGCTGTTGTCTAACATTATCAATTTTTTGTGATTGTAAATTACCCCCAAAAATACTTCAATTTTCCCTTTTTGATCAAGTATTAAAAAAACCTAATAAAAAAATCGAAACCCCGATCACTGACCGATGGTATCCGGTTTAGTAGCTTGAATATGAAAGTAGCAGCTCTTCTCGAACAGCCAATTGAAGTCATGACCCATCACTAGATAAGGAATGTAAACTGAGAAAATGTTGAATATATGTGCCCTTATTGAATTGACTATGCACGTATTCTGATGCATTCCTAGTATGCTGTAATTTGCGAAAAAAATGAACGTTTTGTAAATATTCATTATCTTGCGCGTTTTTCGAACAAGCAAATTTTAATGGTTATATTTACTTTTTAGGAAAGAGCACAGCCAAGTTTGAGCTTATGATGCTTCCTACGTCACCGCCCTGTGTGTAAAACTGTTCAAAGCCCAGTCTCGACATCAGATTTTTCAAAATTACGGCTATCTGGAATTATTATGATAATATTTGGTTAAACATTGATAATAAATATTTTGATCTAGTATTTTGAAATACTATTATTACTTTCTTTTTGTAAATAGATTTTCTTAAAATTAGAACACTCGATATTTTAGATATAGACCAAACGATTTTACAACATCTACAATACTTTACAAATTTCCTCACACACGCACACACGCACGCATACACGCACTCATGCATTCTTATATACCTGAGGCGGTCCAAGGCCCGGTCTTACAGCGGGCTTGGAAAAACCAAAGCCAGGTAGAGACGGGATGACGAGCTCGAAGACGAAGTCCTTGTCGGGCTGGGGTTGGCTAAGCAGCGGGATGATCTTCTGAAACTCGACAACTGAGCCAGGCCAGCCATGCAGCATTAGCATTGGAAGTACCCGAAGCGGCCGATGCTTGGGGATTTTAGGCTTTATGTGGTAAAAATGAATGTCCAGACCTGTAAGGATGATGAGATTGAGAGAGAATATAGTGATTGGATAGTTTTTCTATAAGCAAATTTTAGGACTGTAATATCATCTGAATCTTTTAACATTTTGTCGAGATCCGTAAATTACTCCAGCGTTTCCTGATAATTTTGTTAAGATTAAGTAGATTCAAAATAGCTTAGATAAAGCAATATTAATACAAAATTTCGTCTCGTTCTCTTTACTTTAGTATTTCTTAAAAAACAATAGTTTACTTAAAAAATTTACTGCTTTGGACAATAGACAATATTGTCACGCTGGTATAAATACTAGTTTCCTTATTCAATCCGGCCCTTAGTAAAAAAATAAAAATTATAAATTATTCAAAATTAGAATTAGACATTTATTGAATTAAGTATTCAGAATAAGTTGACCTTGAATCTTAGTAGTGAATTGAGGATACTTATTGAGCAGTTCCTGTCTTTTATCCCAGTCATAGCTGTTCTTCCAAAATTTCAATATAAGTTTTAAATAACTCGACGAAAAACCATAAGTCCAGGCTGTGCCTTCTAACGGTTCGACCAAATTTCGAGTATTATTCAGGCGCACGTGCAAATCGTTTAAGACCTAAAAAATGTGGGTGACAGCTCAGAGTAAATATTTACATAAATGAACAATATTCTATCCGTGCATATTGCATAGTTGTTATAATTTTTGTTTGTTATATTTTTTAATTTGTTTTACACTCTTAAAGATCGTAAAAATATACTGTGATACACAATAAGTGTATTTACTTCTAAATACACAATGAGTATAATTACTTCTTTAGAAATGTTAATTTTAAATGGCTTAATATCCTTCGGATCTGATATCGGCTTTCCTGGGCCCCAGTATTCATTAGGAAATGTTGGTATCTCCACTTGAGATCTGTTTGACAAAAACAAACTCAGACTTTAGTCAGTATTTATAATATTTGAGTACTTAATTTTTGTTTTGAAATTAATTTTAAACATTTTTTAACAAATGACGAAGTAAATTGATATTTTAAATAGATTACATAAACAAAAAAAGTACAGGGGTCGAAAAAATTTGTGTTTTATTTCACGTTTTGATATATAAGATTTTTAATTAATCATTGGATTTATAGCGTTATACTTAGTAACTTATTAGTATTAATCAAATGATCGCTTGATGGAAACCCAAATTAGGAAGTATATAATACTCATAATAATTCACATTTTAGCTATATAAAGTACACAAAAAACAAACTAATGCGAGTGGCCATTTCTTACAAAACGCTTTTTTAACAGTATTCCAACGTTAAAGGACCAAAGAATAGATAGTTATAGCAACTTTCACTCTGACGTATTATTAGCAATTATTAGTCATTTTTTTAATTTTTTTCGCCTATAATCATTAATTATCTAACAAGTTGCCTAATAAAAAGTCTCTGAAGAGCTTTTTCTATCTAAATCTCGATCAACCAAATCTTTACAAATATTATACTATACAACAATATTTATATTACCAATCCTATTTCTACTAAAGTTTTAAAATTTCATTTTACAATCTTTCTTTCGACATAATTTATGATTTATCCAACTTTACCAATTTTGGTTTTTTAATTCAAGTTTTTTACGTGGCTTTGATTGCGTTGATTACTAGATGTTAAGTATTGGAATCCGCTTAGAAAAACAATACCGAAATAATAATTTGAGAAATTAGAAGCAAATATATAATATAAAATATCAAAATCAAAAAAAAAAAATCGAGCAATAATAAGAACATAGTAAAGTTGGCATACATTAAGGAATACAGTAAAGTTCAAATCAACGACTATATAATATTATGGAGAGCTAATGTACCTGTAATGCCAACCCAAGATCGACAGTATAAATGCGACGCCCTTCCACATTTCTCAATCTTTTTCTTATATGAATATACTTCTCAGCTCGATGTCTAAGCAATGAGTGGCTGTGATTCTCTATCTCTCTGCGTATGTGAATCCACAAATATAAATAGAAAAATAAACAGACCCTAATTAGGGACGGTTACATATACGTTATAACATCTTTCACTGTGTAGACATTTAGAAGTGACAAGCGATACTCAGTCATATATCGAGACTTAAGCACTCGAATACAAAGACACACTGAAGTGATGAGGCTAACGTAAAGTCAGTTGGTCAACAGATTTGAAGATTTCATAACTAGATTTCGCGAATATCTGAAACAGCTGCTTAGAGTAATCGCTGCATATTATAATATTTCTTTAAAATTGGTACTAAAAATTAGTTTTTCGAGTAAGGTTTGAGTGTAGTAGGCTTTTGATGTGTTAAGATTAGAACAGTATGCTTAGAACTTTGCTTAACACACTAGTGCGTTAAGCAAAGTTGTCAGTGCTCTTGTTTTTTTTTTATGCTAAGCTGTATTTTGATTGAATGTGTAGATAACACGTTAAGGTAGTTGTTTCCCAATTTATAACTTGTGTCTAATAAATTTTTATTGATTATTTAATAAAATTAATTTTTCTTATTTAAAACTTTATTTAATGTATTGGTTTTTGTAGGAAGTATTAGAGAGAATCGTTTTTTTTTTTTTAATATTTTTATTTTACATTATCTTATGATACTTTTACTAGAACATTATTCTGATAGAGAAACTGCATTTAAAATGATATTTCATTTATTTAAAATTAAACGCACAAATAATTATTGAAATAATCACACTTGGCTATATTTATAATGATACAATATACGTTGAATGAAAAAACTGTCGAACTAGCATACATAAAATTTACAGATACTCACTTAAAAAATGTTAGGACCATGACAATAACATTATTCTTTGATATTCTGAATTGTAATAATTCAAGTTTATAGACTGTTTTAGGGCGGTAGGGTTTTAAGTAAGAACTGTATAGACTAAAAATAGGCTCAAATATAAAAAAAACATGTCAGTCGAGCATCGAAGATCGCAGTTTACACGACACTATTATAATTCTTGCTTCTTTATAATTCGTCGACCTCATCTGATGTTATTTCTTCATCATCGTTTCTTCCCAATTTCCTCAATAAAATCATTAAGTCGATCAATTAGCACTTCTTTATCTGGTTCATCATAAGTATCATCAGCAAATGTTATTGTTTCTTCAATATAAATATCTAAAATTAATAGTTCAACAGAATTTTTATCCATTATTTTATATAGTTTCTCATAACTCAATACGAAGTGTAAAAGTCAAGGTAGATTTTGTATAAATTCTAGTATATTATCAAAATTATCCATTTGCCCATAATTAGTATATGCTTTGCTTATAATGTTAGGTAATAAATAACTACTACTAAGGTCATCTAATTCTATAAATTTGTCGCACTGCATAGACTTTAATATCTTATCACAGTTATCAGTATTACCATCATTTAATTTTATTGAATTTAACTCACAATTAATCTCTCGTAGAGACAAATCCACATTTGTTAATGCATCACGAATTGCATTATCAAGTTCAGTTAGCTTATTTTTTGATACTGAACACACTTTTATTAGTGAAATCTTTATTTTTGAAATTTACTGTATTTTGTTTAAGTTTGCTTTTTAATGTCAATGACTCATCATGAATGATGTTTCGTAATAATTTAAAATCTAGTGTAGCGTTTTTTACAAATGATTAAATTATTCTTTTTTGAGTATCTAATACTGCAGACTGAGTGGATAAGTCTATTTCTCATCTCGAATTTTGTTGAGATACATAAGAGCCGGAAGTTGAAATAACTATCACTTGAATAACTAATCCTAATATAATTAATATATGAGTATAATCCCACAAAAGTTTCATAAAATTATTTAGAAAATCTTGCTTTTTTAAATTTCTTTCCTTTTTAGATGTATTTATAACATTGGGTTTTTCAACAGCAGATACTGTATTACTTATGTAATTCTGTAGATATAATGCTACTTGGACCATTCATCGTCGTTTTCATAATTAATGATTTCTTAAGTTTAAGATTGATTCTTAGATTATGTGAGAACTATTAGATAGTATCTTACCATTATTAAGTAATTTTCTCTAAACAATAAAATACACTAACTGTTGCAATATTACTGAGCTATAAGTTCCAAATTCCAAAACTATAATTTAGTTATGAAGATACTAATCTAGAATAAAAGTATCAATTATTACCAATAGACGTTTCTTATACCTAGTGTTAATATACCGATAAAAGGATTTAACAAACTTTAGCTCTTAGAACTTGTGGTAAAATTTGCAAAAAATGATGTATCGATGTGGCAACAAATCTTCTTCCCTAATAGCTAATGCATCTTCAGGAATACTACTCCAGATAGATCAGCACCAAAATCATCTCTTCTGCCAAGATGGATAACCTCGACGTGACAAGGAAAAGGAAAAGGAAAAGTTAAAAGACAAAGATAATATAGAATAAAAAAAAATATCAATATAAAGGAAGTATAAATAAAACAAATTAAAGAAAGTATTTTTATTATTAATATATTATTAAAGGATCATAAAAAACAAAAATTTTGGATTCAATATTAATTTAGTTTAAAATGTGTATAAACTAAATTAATAACAACTTTCCCATGCTAAAATAATCACGAAAATATCTCCGTGAGGTTCCAATTTAAATTTAAATGAGAAACATCCTAAGCATATCGTAATCCCCAAATATTTTTTTTATTATTTATTTATAAAAATTCAGAAGAGAGATTTTATTATAGTGGTATATGAGTGCGGCACTGTACTTTTCTTTAACTCAAATTTTTTTCATCTGTAAGCATTAAGATATATTATTTTATAAAAGAAATGTGATAGAAGCGCAGTGAGAAAGGGGAATTACTTATTACCCTTGATCACGACATTAAATTAAAGTCTTTACTTTACTTGTTTTTTAATCACTGACGCGTCCTTAATAAACTGCCCAGAAGGGCACATTATGGTGGAACGTAAATGCCTAGTTGTCTATCCTGAGTTATGATGGCATACCAAAGCATATACCATAATCCTTGTGTTTCTACGCAAGAGTAAAATGAACCTCTGTGTAGAGAAGTTTAATTCGGAATGATACTTATCGTCACCTCTGAACTTATGGTGATACCGTGAAGATGCTATTAATAAGCGCAATTATGCAAGCTGCCATTTGTATACAGTAATTATCGGCTCTCACACTGTCACGATAAATGCAAGAAATTCTTGTCTGCTATACGTTTTCGCGATAGCTTCTCATTCTCCAAAACGGTAAATTCTCGTTAATCACTTCTGGACTAATAAGACGCTTGCAGCTCGCGTTCGTGCTCCTTCTTTAATCTCTCACTTATGCAAAAGCATCGAATCGATTAAAATCTATTTCTATGTTAAATAAATAAACTTGTGATTACACAAACGTACATTACTGTATTTATAAATATTTCAACCACAACGGATTCGCTGTTGATCCGGGCAACAAAAGAACAAAAAGAAAAGCACACCACGGTCAAAAATAACATAATAGGATGTGATTCTCTGTGATGGGTTCACGAAAGCGGAAGAATCATTAGACATCATCTTTCCAACGAAGAATCTACGGACATCCTATTCGGCCTCATCGCGGATTTCAAAGACAGAAAATCAACCTCATTTTTAAAATACAAAAGATTTAATTCTTCTGATTTTTTGTATGTATAATTTCTGCATAATTTTAGGATAGATTCTGCAGATATTATGTTATAAATATTATCTAATAAAATTAAAATATAAGCCACTTTTATAATTAACATATGTTAAGTAATGAGCCAAAGAAATATTTTTACGTGAAATAAATAACCTTTATTGACAACAGGACAACGTTTTATAA
>UELX01004571.1:0-17164 GCA_900480035.1 Eupelmus urozonus | reverse complement strand
TCTCTCTCTCTCTCTCTCTCTCTCTCTCTCTCTCTCTCTCTCTCTCTCTCTCTCTCTCTCTCTCTCTCTCTCTATGTGTGCTAATGCACACCGCATAAACGCGATCGATCGCTTACTTCAAGTTCACTATTGAGACGAGAGTGTATAGCGGAGAAAGAGAGAGAGAGAGAGAGAGAGAGAAGGAGAGAGGAAAATTATCAGAGAGACTCGGAGGTGGCAACGATAAAGCACGCGATCGCGCTTAAGTTTCAAAGTACCGACACTCTGCGCCTCATGCTTTGCTCCGGGTTGGCGGTACGCTCGAGCGTTGGATTCGAGTGCGTTTGTATCTCGTTGGTGCATTGACGTTTGCTCGCTCGTTCATAATGGTTTTAAAATATTATTGAGCTTTTTTGTTGTTCAGATCAAAGTAGAGTTTATAGTAGAATAATGAATTGAATTTTTTAGAAATATTGCTATGAAATAAATATATTCATCTTTATTATGTAGACAACTTTATTTCTTTTGTTATTATTATTATTCATAAGCCATTACTGGTGTAGGAGGGCTTTACATGCATAAATATTTCAAGAATTTTAAAATTACGCTTATTCATAAATTATAAAACGTAAAAGATTATGAGAATTTAAATATTAATATAAGCATAAAAATGTTGCATTTTAAGCCATAAGAAAAAGTGAGATCTTTATGAAGTTACAGACCTTGTGCTTAAGAATGTATGTACAAAGTTCAGAGTTGATCGGTTAAAAGCTCACGCGCACGGAACCTCAAATATTTACTTTCAAGATAAAGTGAGTTCAAGTTTTACAGACTGATGTATATTCTAGAAGCTTGACAAAATTATACATGACTATTTTATGTGCTCTAAAATACGCTGATTCTGAATAAACAATATCAAAAAATTTATTATTTCATATTTTGGTTAAGTCGTAAAAAATTAGAATAATAACTGTTTTAAAAGCAACATTCTCATTCTGACCATAGAGCCATTATGTATTTGTTATTATTATGTATATATTATTCAGTCTAAAATAGTATCTATGTAGTATTGAAATAATTGGTTACTATTACAAACGTGTACAAATATTTTTGGTTGAATATGAAATTGATAATTACGTCAACAACCCGAAAATGGGCCCAGGTCCATGTGTCGTATATCTTTATAAAATAACAGTTACAATAACATATTTTATCGAAAAATAGTTAAAAAATAAAAGTGATGTTTACATTTACAAGTGTTATTTAATCCTGAAAGATTTAGCAGGAATAGATTACAAAAGCCCGAAGCCACTTGCGAACAAAGTATTTATTAATTTTTTAGCCAATTTGAATTTACGCGTGTCAAAGGTATTTTCCATTTACGCGCGGCCCAACAATATGTAAAACGGCGCTTCGGCTCGGTCTTTTGCATTCATCGCGGGGGGCCAGGATAAGCGAAATTTGTTCGCTCCGCTCGCGTGCCGCGCGGGGCAGAAAAAAGGCGGGCTGCAATTTTATTTTGAATTTTATGGAACGCACGCCGAACGTATTAAACCGAACGCCATCGTAACCCAGTCGCGTCGTAACTAATTTTCATTTGCCGCAACGCGCCCGCGGCAATATTTTATCGATGAGGGAGCGAGAGCGCGCGCGAGAAAAAGCGAGAGGGAGCGAAGAGGGAGCACGTTAGCTATTTCGTGTTTCCACGCAATATTCGCGACCGACTGGCGCTCAAAGCGCTCTCTCGGCCGGGCTTTTTGCCGAATGGGTTATCTGGAATTTGCACCTCCTCTTATAGATAAAAGTCTTTTCCTTCCTGCAATGTCACGAACTTCCGTGCACCTTCCATCCTGCGCCACTGCTGGAAAACGTCTCGGCGACGCCGATGAAAGGACTTTAAAAGCTCTTCCAGCGTGAATCCGCCGGCGCAAATATCTTTTCTCTCCCGTCCTTCTCCACCCTCCCTATCTCTTCGGTGCTGGCTTTTTTCGTTGCTACTGCTGCTGTTGCTGTTCTCTCCTTCCTGCCCCTCTTTTTCTTTTACCCGCGCGCCTGCGAAAATGAATAAAAACGATTGTTATTCTTTTAGAGAGCAAAATTCATTACTTCGTATGGCCTACTTCTACAAGGAGAGCAAATGATTCGGTGCAAAATAAACTTTCTTAAGAGCGCTAGACTCACAAAGGAACTGACGCAAATTCGATAAGCTTGTACTGTTTGGAAAGGAGATGAAGAAATTTTTTTTACTAACCAATCGAAAGAATTTGTGACAAGGGATAAAAGGTTGTTTAATTAATGATTGTAAACATTTTTATTGATTTAAAGTCGACTCTTTTGTGAAATTTCTTTTGAAATATCTATCTATTTTTAGTTGATTATCTGGATTAAGAAGTAAACACTTTTCAGCTAACGTTTTTATGACAGCCCTTGGGAAATGCTAGGATTTTCTTGAAAAAGAGAGATTAAATATTTTGAAACTGCTTTTGAAATGAAAATAAAATATATATTTATCATTTTATTAAAAATTAATGAGCAATTACATCAATTACATAAAAATGTTTAATCTATATTATTTCCATTAATTAATAATTCTACACAATTAAATTTCATAATCCCACATATTTTTAATTGAAAAATAGAAGTAAATGTGAGAGCCATGAATTTAATAAATTAGCAAAGCAAAAAAGACATACGATCAATAATTTAAATCTGCATTTGTAATGTTCATGCAAACCCCATCAAGATAAAATATGATTGTTGGGAGAAATATGCATGTACGCATGAATAAAATTTATTCCAATCTGTAATTTTACAATATTTTGCAAAAAAGTTAACATTGAATTATCGCAGTTTCAGAGTTCAATATCAAAATTTAACTAATCAGTTTATTCAACCTAAAATAATACCTAAAAAATAAAAAAAAAAAAAGCAGTTTATAAATGAAATAAATAAAGCTTATATTATCACAAGCATAACCGTAAAAAGAATCAATTATTATTCTTCCCACGAAAAGAGAAATTTTCCCACTCGATACAACGAGATTCTTGGGTCGAAGTTTATTTCCGTTTTTCCTCTTCTCTAACCGCGTATAAAACAAGGCGGCGTGAGGAGAGAGAGAGAGAAAGAGAGAGAGAGAGAGAGAGAGCAGCTTGCGGTCGAGCTTCTTAAAAGGAAAGCGGGGGAGGGAGTGATAACAGTTGCAAGTGATTTGCAGTCATTGCCCCCGATAGCCAGGGGAAAAGTTTGGCAATTTCGGCAGTCTAAACGACAGCAACATTTTTCCGAAGGTACACACAGACATCGTCGAGGCGTTCGGCTCTCTCGGTTGTCGTCGCAACAGAGCGGCTCCTTCGCCCCCCAAGAGTTATGGACACGCCGAGTACCTGAACAACTGGCCACCGTTGCGCGCGCGAGCACATAACGATCTCTCTCTCCCTCTCTCTCTCCGCGTTCATAAATAGCGCCTCAAACGTTATTGGTCCCTCTGCTGTTATTACTCCCATTCGAGTATATAGCGGCTCGGCGCCCCCTTGATAATTACGGAAAAGAACAATTATATACCTGACCGTGCGCTACTTTCTGCTTTTTCCTCTCTCTTGCTCTCCTCCCTATGCGCCTCTCACCGCCGAGTAATAAAGATAATCAACTGAATTATTCAGCGATATAGACCTCGGCCCTCTCGCTATATACTCGAGGTTGGATTCGCTAAATATTTTTGGTTGCCGCTAGAGTGAAACTCTGTGTGTGCTCGATATTTTGAAACAGCGATGAAAATCCGCCTAAATGTTATTGTAAGCGTACTCAGCGATTGGTAACGTTGTAATTCCGCCTGCGGAAATTAGATTCCGCGGATGTTGTTTTTTAATTTTATCGTTTACTTGCCGGATGATGCTGTCGAGTTTATGGTTACGGCGTAAAAGTATTTAATTAGATGGTATGGGAGAACATGGGTTGGGCAGGAATATTCATCAGCTCGTAAAATTTAAAATATACTCTCTTATTTTGTTGGTTTTTGTTTTTTAGAAAGTTTATTTTCAAGTAAATATTAATAAAAGTTATGTAATAAAAAATTTATTATTTTGTTTAACCCTTTCGCTCCTATTGATGCCATATGGCAATAATTCTTAAATTTCTATGCAAGCTACGAATAAAAAATAAATTTTACGATATATTTGGGTTTTGTAGTGTCAAAAAAACATTATTGTATGTTCATGAAAAGTTTTTTCAATTAAATAAATCGCAACCTAAAAATAAATATGGGAATTTTTGAAACACGAATAAAATAACTATGGAAGAAAAATCAGTTATAAAGGCAATTGTATTTGTACACAGTGTACTAAATGTGATAGTTGATGATCGATAAGCTTCACTAATTTCCTAAACTGCTTTAACACGTGCTTTCTGAAAAAATTTTCTCTGAAATTATTTAATTTAAAACACTGTATCTTTTTATTTATACGCTTTATTTGGCCAAAAAATAAACCTTTTTTTTAATTTTTATATATTTTTAATTTACTAAATTTTGATTCTTCAATATTTATTTTGTTGATATTTAAACCAGCATTCAAAAATAATAAACTTTAAAAATTTTTACAAAAACCGACAAAAACAGAAACCGAGCTTGTCCAAACAGACATCAACTTGTAATAAAAAAACTTTACATTCGCATAAAAAAACAATTGCAAAAATTGATCTGCAAAAGTATCTAACAAAAACGGAAGCCCCGTGTAAGTCCACCGAGGCTACTAGCCTCAGAGCACTCGAACAAAGGCCTCTCAATTTTCAAGCTCTCTCCACGTGCGTCATAGAGCTCAGGCGAGTTCAAAGGACGCGGGAGAGAGGGTAGGGATGGAGTGTGAGCATAGTGAAATGAAATAACAATTATGTTAGGTCGTAAACGCGCAATAAAATCTCGTGTATACCTCCATCGCGGCAGGGGAGGGGGGGTGACTGAGAAACCCGCGGCGACAGTATACCTGGCACGTGTGCACATCCTCGCGGGCTTCGGGCGCAGGCGCGCAGGATAATGGCCGAGGTAATAAAATTCCGAAGTGTAAGGAAGACCCAAGTGGGATGTTGCACGCTCTAAAGCAAAAGAGAGAGAGAGAGAGGCTTTAGGAGGAAAATAAAAACGGTAACTGCCTTACACGCGACCAGACTTTCCTTCCAACGAGCGTTACACCCCCGACGGCATCAAACTCACATCCGATAAGACGCAAATTTCCTTACTTTTTTTTCTTAAACTCCTTCGTGGCGTGAAGGTGATCATTGCGCGGTTTTAAGCTTGCTTTACGGTGTTGCATCGGTACGGAGTCTTGGTTCGGTGTTTATTCAAGAATACTGACTGATTCATATGGACATTTTTTTTATATTTAAATATAAGAGATATCATGAATACAATTTAACCTTTTTTAGATTAGAAAAAATAGTCTAATAAATAAAAATATTACATAAGTTAAAAAGATGGCTTATGACGGAGTGTAAGTAGTTCAACCCGGCAGTGGTCAGACACCGAATATAATTTCTCATTAGATTTAACTTTACGAAGCGCGGTAAAATGTGTTAGCATCAGTAAAATATCAGAAAAATATCTTCATTATCCACGCACACCTTTGCGTAATTATTCATCCGTGTTCACAATATAGCTTGTCCAGTAAACCGTTGTAAAAAACTCGGATTCGATTTTCCGTAAAAACAAAACCATATCTTCGGCTCACCCAGGACATAACGACGTATAACGCAATTAAAAAACCCTTTACCATCGGCGCCCCTGGAAAATTGGTCGGTGCACTTTACGCTATCGCCCATCGTTTATTTTGTCCAGAGAAAACACGTATTGATTCTCCCGCGCTCTCGAGCCGCAGTGACAAAGCGGTGGCCGCGCTGGTTCTCGTAAGCAAACCAATATAAAGGATGCTCACGATTTCGCAGTAAAATATTATACAGTGCCGAGCGAGCGCATATATCCTCGTCGAAGGGCCCATTCGGCAATAATCCACTCTCTCTCTAGCTACCTAGTTACGAGTTAGGACATTTTTACTTTACTGCGAATTGTACGTACAAGGAAAAAACTTTACGTGTTAAGGGGTAACCTTTTTCTAGGGAATATTCGAAGTATCTGTTACGAAGTCTGGTATATTGCTGATTACGATCGTATATGCGTGTGTTTTGCTTTGATCAGCGCTTGTCAAATGTGGTGTATTATAGCGAATTAAAAACGTGAATGAAATTCGAAGCAGGCGCTTTCAGGCCAGCGAAATAAAGGGAAAAGCAGCGCCGTCTTTCCATTTTGGGAATTAGTATCATTATGTGAAAAACGATAAATATTGGGTTGTTGCAATAGATACAAATATTAGTTCAGAACCTTTATTGAATACATTTTACGTAAAAAGAATTATTAATTTCAATTCAAATCCATTTCAATTCACTTTATAATAACGAAAATGATTAAATTTAAAACCGACATCGGTTAGTCAAAATTCATGTAGTAATAGAATACATCGGATTAAGAGTTGCAAATAATTCGAGAAGCTATTAAAGCTTTTAAACGATTAATCGAAATTCACAGGCTTTTATTGAGAGATTTAAAGATTTTATGATATAGAGCAAACTCCAATTGCTAAATAACATTTTCATATTACAAAAATCCATTACGTTACATATGTGCAATAAAATAATAAATAATATTACGAAATTATAGTGCAAATAGAATGTAAATTTGTAAAAACATCTCAATTTAAAATATATTTGATTAATAATTCCAATTCTTTGTTAAAATAAAGTTATTTTACAGATTGATTTTTTTCTATGCTTTTCGTAATATTCACAATAACAATTAATGAAACAAAAAACTATAACGTAATTATAAATATCATGTAGATATTTGAGAACGACGCTCAAACTAAAGCACAATCTGCAGTTATCCAACAATCAAACAAAATGAAATCCATAAAAAAAACTACTCTTGAAAAAAGAAGAATCGTCAGAAGGGCGCGAGCGCAATAGCAAGTAAAATCAGCGCGGCCCGAGGAAAAGACAATCCCGCGGTAATATAAAATCAATTTGCGCGCTCGTTCGTCGCGCGGCCGCGCGCATTCTCAAAGCGATTGAGCCGGCTTCCATCATGAATATGGACGCTTGCGCGCCGATCGGCCGCGACAAAGAACTTGCCAAGCCAGCAGCCCGATGGGGCGCGCGAGATCAACGACTGTCGGTCCTGTCGCAAGCTCCAAAGGAAGCCGGCGCGCTGCGCGTGATAAAAAGAATTCAGCGAGCCGGCCGTTTACAGCATCTATCAGCTGCAAGCTCCAGCCCGGCCAGTAAGCAGATGCATAGAAATGCAAAGCAGAGGTATTTCCGGCTCTTTGCCCATGCTACGCCAAGCGAGAAAGGCGTTCGCGCGATAAACCAACCAAAGACAAGTTGGAGCGAGCAGCCGGTTAAGCGAGTATACCCCTGGGCTCTCTCTCTCTCTCCCTGCAAAAAGAGCGAGCAAATTAAATTCTGGATTTGCAAATGCGCTGGCCTTGTTGTTTTGCGCGCAAGCGCACTTTTTCCTGATCTATGCGCCTGTTTTTACAGCGCTTTAAGCTTCGAGCCAATTAAAATTCAGGCACGGAGCTGCGGCTCGCCGTTTAATTCCCGCGATTTTCTAGCTTTTTTAGCCGCTCGGTTCGCCCACGCACTCGCACCTCGGCGAGATTTCACTTTTATTTTTGAGCTCGCGCCGCGCATTGCCGATGTATAGCCGAAATTAAATTGCCGGGCTGCAACGTACGAGCGCGCCACTTTATTTCTGGCTTTAATTACGATAAGCGAACTCCGCTCTGGATTAATAATTCGATTATACGCCGGTAAAACTGCAGCGAATGTTCGGAAAAATTCAGTCCTCTTTAAAAAAAACGCAATGCGATGACCTTGCCGTAAAGTATAAAAATCATGTAAATCGAGTGTCTTACCACAGCCGACTTTATCTACTTACGCCTTTAAAAAAACAATCCTATTAAACGAATCAACATCCATCTTTTGTACCTTAGCGCTTTATATGCCAGCTCAGATTTCCAACTCACCGTCGGAATATGCGCGCCAGATAATTCGGTCCCGTCCGTGCATCCATTTCGCAGCGTCATCTCTATGCAATCGCTTGAGAAGCGCGCGCGTGCTTGTGAGTGTGTGTGTGTGTGTTGTGCGCATGTGTGTTTACGTACGAAAGGGCTAATCCTTTGCTGGGCCGCACGGGCAGCCGTCCGCCCGAGGCTTGCATCCGCCAGCGCAACAGAGCAACGGCAGCAGCAGCAGCAGCAGCAGCGGGACGGGAGCTGCTGCAGCCTTAGCTACATCAAACTCGACGTACGTGGCGTTGTTCCGATCAATAATAATTTCCAGAGATCTAGCTGCGGTCTGCGGAGATAGAGGGACGCAGGATGAATGCGAACAATTTGCCCGAGTGATTCTCTGGAATAACAAGGCTCTTTCTCTCTCTCTCTCAGGTCTCTTGGACGTGCCGCGAGGAGATGAGACGAGAGGGCCTCGCTCGCGGGCGCAGCCCGGCTATTTGCTTACGATGTGTATGCAAACTCACTCGCCGGATCAGCGCTGTGTGAGTCTAATGATTAACCGGCCTTCTGAAAGTCTAATAGTTGCGCCGCCTGAGAGGGAGAGAAGCGCAAGGTTGCCATTGGCAACCAGCTCCCTCTCTCTGTCTCTCTCTCTCTCTCTCTCTCTCTCTCGAGATATGAGGACCGCCAACTTTACTGCAGCCTAGCTCGTATATGCGCGCGCGTCCGCAGAGAGAGCGTTAAGAACACGGTTGACCCGAGGCTGAAAGGGTTATATGCGACGCGCGCGGTTTCTCTCCTATCCAAGCGCCATATTCTCCCTCCCACGACTCTCTCCAACCTCCCCATCCCTCAGCTCTCGCGGCGACTCGTAAAGCTCGAATTTCTAGCGGCTCTTTAAGAGCGCTCCCTCCCCGCGGGCGAGTTTTCCGGAGATTCTACGATTTCACGCACGGCCGGCTTTACTTATTGCTCTTTACGGCACTTGCAGACTCGCGACGTGCTCGGCTACCCGCTTGTTAATGTTGCTATCACTGTTATTGTTCTCGTTATTGCGAGATTTAGTTTTCAAAGTTTGCATCGAGGACGCGCAAGGCTACGATTGTTGCGCGCCCCGGATATATGCTGGATTTCGTGATTTCGAGAGGGAGATAATTATTTGCTTGCGGATAAACTGACGGTTTGAAATGATGAATCATCAGGAATTTTCATTTTACCAATTTTTACCTCTACTAAATACATCATATTTATGTATACTTGAGACTATGATTTCTTTATTCCATCTCATCGAAATCATGAACTCCTGCTGATCTCGTAGGCCCGATTCACCTATAGTATTTCTCTTATCCCCCCTCTCAGCTTTGCATTTTTATTACTGGCAAAATGTGTAAAATGGGCCGAAAGTTTTTCGACGACAGAGCCATCGGTGAACGCGGGGCCGCGCGTTTGATATCGATTTTTCTCGATCAGCCTTATGTCGCGCCCAAACTTGGACATTTTCTCCTCGAGAATTTGTCATTTTCAAAGAAGCAAGCCTCCAACACCGCTCGATTTGGGAGTTCGCCCATCTGTCGTTTCAACTTTGTCCCCTCACCTACGTACCTCTGCAGCCGAGAGAAACAGAAAGAGAAATTGAAAGAGAAGAGAGAGGCGGAGGGAAGAGGAGAAGCAGACGAGAAAGAGACTGAGAGAGAGAGAGAGAGAGAGAGAGAGACGGATTTGAGGAACACGCAATAGCTTTGAAGATGGATCGTTTCGTTTTATCGCTGATGGAACTGGAGGGCGACGACTCTTGCAAAAATCTATATCTCGTCTATCTACGGTATATATCGTTTTCACCGCTCGTAAAGTTAACGATGAGACTTTGTTTCTGCTAATTAATGCGCACGTTTTCAAACAGTCTGAAGTTGATAAAATTTTCACTGCTTTTTTTCGTTTACTTCGAGAGCAGTTTTGAAACTTTAAAAAAGTAGTTTCGCGCAATCAAGAGAGTTAGATTTTAAGCTTCTAACTTTTAAATCTTTTTTTAAAATTTTCGTTCAAAATGTTTTTTCTTCTTCTTATTCCGACTGTCAAATAAAAATTAATCCTTTTAATAAAATGCAGAAAGTAAATCAGGCGCATAGCGAATTTTGTTGCATAAAGAGCTGTCATAAAATAATCCGAGAATTTTCAAATTCTCGCCTGGCTTCCCGAAGAAATTTATCTCACAAGAGTAAGGCGCGCATCGTGTGTCACGAAAAAAGGATAAAAAAAGAAGGCGGTAAACGCGCGAAAGCTTAGAGTATCTTTTAGAATTTTCTGTGAGAGAGCACAAATGGAAATCTCTAAGGCGGCGCCTCTTGCGCGTGAAAGCCAAGGAGTAGTCCTTTCAATTGCTCTTATAAGTTACTTTGGGATCGAATGCACATCGGAACCAGGCCAGACAGCCTCATAGAGTTAGATCGAATAAAGCTCACAATTATAAACCCAAAGCTCGGCGCTATGATTAATACCGTATGTCGAATAAAAGCTCGTAACAGGGCCGAGGAGCATCGAAGGCTCCTCTTTCCATTAAATGAAATATTGATATTAACTCTGCAGCTTTAACTCGGCACTTAATCTTCTCTGTCTCAAAGTATACTGGAATATCGCCACCATTTTTTACGCTGCCGGCCCCATAAGATCTCCCCACGCGGGATCATCGTAACTGGCACTGAAAGGCACTTTTTCTTATTTATAACGGCCACTTATTCCCATTATCGTTTGCATGCGCAATATGGACGAAAAAAAAAATGTACATAAAAAATAATACGCCGCCGTTTGATCTAGTGATTAAACGAGCCTTTTACCTCCCATAATCAACGCTCTGATTGATCGTACGTGAGCCATAATTGCGAAATATTCAAATCGAATCCCTCGGATTGCGATATTAAAACGTAATGTATTCTTCAATCGGCCGTGCTCATCAGCATTATTTGTCTATTACAAACTTAATTATTAAATTATGAATCCCGTTACAAATATTGAATATCAATAGGATAAATTGCCACGGCGTGTCATAACACAACGACAAATATTTTAATCACCCGGTGCTTTATCAACGTTACTTTTGCATTACGCATTCCAGCCACGCTCGATATTCGCGCAACTAAACTACACACATATACGCATGCTGATTGACCTCTCCCCGCTCCCATTTCGTTCATCTATCATCTCATATCTCTTTTCGAAACACTCCCGCTAACTTTGTGTATTTCATGAAAAATGCAGGGACCGCGCGCGCGCATCCTTTGTGCTCTCTCTCTGCGCCCGAAATTTCCATCCGTCTTAAGTCTAGTTTCGTAATCGATGCGCGCGGCCATTGAATATACATATCCCATCGTCCGCTCGTCGTCGTCGGCTACGTCGCTATCAGCGGCTACACTCGGTCCTGCTAAAACAGGAAAGACGGGAAGGGGCGGAACTCATTCGCATTCTAATCAGCTCTTACCTAGCAGCGCAGCCTCCCCCCTAGCACACACACGCAGCCAGCTCTCTCCCTATCGTCCAGAAAAGCAGCTTGGCGCGCTCAACTTTAACGCGTTATCTCACTTCGCCACTGCGCAGCCCAACTGCCAATTGCTCCGACATTTACTTATCGGGCTGCTTTGCATATATATGCGCGGCGCGCCGAGAGCAGCCGAGCGTGAAATTCGTCTTATGTTTTTAATATCGCAGAGCGAGGAGGATGAGATAGCGAGCTGGGCGGGGAAAACGCAGCGTAATTGTTATCGCCGCTGACTTGTTAATCTGCGCTGAATTTGGACGGCGGGATTTTTCCGAATTTCGCGAGAGGAATTTTTTATTTTACGGAAGGGTGATTTCACATCGGGCGTTTGTGTAGGTTCGATAAGCCGGTGCAGATCGCGAAAGGAAAGAGAGATAGTTTCAAAGTAAAATCAGTGCGTTGAACAAATCACAATGAAACGACATTCTCGAAATCAAAGGACTTGTTTTTTGCTCCCGTGCGTGTGAATGGCACCGCAGAAAATATACTTTAAAGTAACTTCAATTTGCCCCTGGGAAAACGCAATCGGTTTTTGACGTAACCTATTTTTTTGCGCTTTTACTTTAAAGCCGAGTGAAGGGAAACAACGGCTGTAAAGAATTTTATAGAAAAAACAGGCTTTGCTGGGTAATTGGGATTAACGAAAGATTTGTCTGCAATTTACTTTTAAAACAATGTTATTCGAGGCAAGAAAATTGTTGTGGTGCTACTGATAGAATGCTAGCTATAAATGTTCCTTCCCTTCTATTGTTTCCTATCATACTCATTTGCTCGTTCGGAATGAACAGACAGAAAATACGTTTTATTAAAGCAAGAAAAAATGTAAATTAAAAAATTAAAATTCAAAACGAAAACATCATAAATTCAGAAGGAAAATTATATCATGAATGAAATATCGCGGCAGCAAACTTTAAAATCCAAGATTTCCATTGTTTTTTCAAAAAGTTAAGCTTTTTCATAAGTTTATAATAACATTTCTTGAAAGTTATTTACTTCAAATTTTCCGTCACTTATTTTAACATTCATACTAATAGTAGCATTCCAAATCCCGTAAATACCGGCTAATTCATTTGAAATTAAAAATTCCCTTTCCAGAATCAGAAACACAAAGTCATACATAAACGTATCGATAACTCGGCGTTGCGTTAGCAGACGATTAAAGCGTGGCCAGCGGGGAAAAGTTGTCATCGGCATTGTTTACAAGGAGTTTCCTCGCTGGAAATATCGGCTGCCGCGCGCACACAAAGTCGCGCTTGCACGTATATAGACGCACGGCTGCAGCAGCAGCCAGCGGGCTCCCGACTGGATTAGTAGCGAAGCGAGAGCCCACGAAGCGGAATTAACCCCATAATTCAGCGGCTTGGCTCGGTAAAAGCCACAAGGAAAGTTGCGGCGGCTGTGGCCTCTCTCTCTCTCTCTCTCTCTTCTCTTTCTCTCTCTCTCCTTCCCTGTCTCGTTGTAATGCGGGTCAAGAGGATGATCGTTCGCGTGTCTCTATGTTGTGCTAAACTTCTCACGTGTGCTTCGAAGCTCGCGTTTAGCCCTTTTGTTCCTTAATTATACAGGTGAACCTGCCCGCGCAACGGGAATCGAGGCGATTAAAGGCTTTTCTGCTGTCTGAACGATTTGGCCCTTTTCGTTCATGTGATGTGATGCGCACTGTAAATAAAGACGTGACTTATTTTCGCCGGATGATGCCTGGCTTTGGCTGCTTTTCGATTTGCTTGCCGAGGATCGAGCCAGTTCTGTGCCACTCTTTTTTTTCTCGTGTTTTTGCCTGAATGAAAGCTCTGTAGTTGAAGATTTGAGTTTTCTTTAGTTTTAAGACATGGTTTCAAGTACATTTATGCTTGTAAATGTTAAGTTGATTGCAAATATTGAGACAACTTATTTTACAGACATTCAAATGATCTTTATAATTACCATTTTTTGTACTACATTTATCTTTTTAATTTGCAAAATTACTTAGTTTGTTTTATTGATTCATTATTAAAATTATGTAGGAGTTTATAAGTTACTGTTTAACAGTTAAAATCGAAGAGTATGATAAGCCCATTTTGAGTCCAGTTAACGACCATTTGTATATATTTCTCCTTTGCAGCAAGAAGAATACCTCTAATTTATAGTCATGTGGTTTTATTTTTATTCAGGGCTATAATAAATTAGCTAAGTTTTAGATTTCAACATCTATTATATTTAATATCAGGCGCATATTTAAAGATTAAAACCTCGATTTGTCGAAAATCCGAAAAGTGGATTTAACAAACTATGTTATGAAGCCAAAGATTTAGATCCCTTGATTTTTATTTATAAATATTCATCGATATGTTTATTTGATAAATTTCTAAAAAAACACGTTTTAAAGTTATACAATGAGTTAACTGTACAATATAAAAGTGTAATTTAAATTATCAACATCGTAAACATATTTTGCTTTAACCCGCTTAATATTGTAAAAGATAAAGAAAATCAAAATGCCTGAATTAAAGTTTATATAAAATAACGTATAAATTAGCCGGGATAATATCAGCAAATCAAGAGATAAACTTGCAAAACGATTCGCAGGCGCGAATCCACACAGCGCGTGTTTCAGCGTCAGCGGCATCCAATAGCCCGCTATGTACACGTACATATATGCAAGCTCGGCTAGTCTTCAGCTTAGGCGAGCTTTCTCAGCTTCGCATTCGGTGCAGGTATACACGCTTGCCTGCTTTAGAAATTTAATGCGGTTGGCCTATGCGCGCCTTACGAGCTGAGGCTTTCGCAGCCAGTTTGCGATATATACCGTAAATCAGATCGGCGCATCGCGCAACCGCATACATCCGAGCAACAGTCGAAACTCCTGATCCAGTCGTCGACGTTGGGCTATATGCCGAGGAATGCGCCAAGCCAAGCGTTTCCAAGATGCGGTTTGTACGAGTTCATTGAATTCTTCGTTTTCTATGGCTTTTGACAAATGAAATTGTTAATATGATTTGGATGAAAGGGATATTCATTTGAAACTTATCATAAAACTTTGCTTTCCTATATAAAAAAGCTTTGTCCAATGACAAAAGTTTTTGATAAAACATTAATATATTTTAACGTATTAAAATAGAAGAAAATTTTTTTAGAAAACATTCCAATATATGAGTACATGCATGTGCATGCGCGCGCAGTGCACGTACACAGAATGCAGGATGATACCTCACAGTTCAATTTTTTTTTTTTTTTTTTTTGAAAATTCAATTTTTTTACAATTTAGTTTTTTGTACACTATAGAAAGTTTCTTTGTTGTATGTAGCTTTTTCAAATACTCTATCCTCGAAATAATTTATGTAAATTCTCAAACAAAATCATTCTTGTTAGTTATACCAAATATTTTAATCTTAACAAATTGAACATTTTTGGCAGGTACTGAGTTAAAGCTTTTAACTTTCAAGAATCATACAAAGTGCATTTCGTCGCACTTGAGAAGATATTTATGTAGTCAGAGTAATCTCCAAATCGATAAGACCTCATCTATAAGGAAAAGAACCTACTGTTATATGAAAAATTAAAAAATATGCAGATCCTAGAAAGGACGTCCAAATTATCAAGGGATCTCTATGTCGGCGAGACACCCTTTACTAGGGTATCATGCATGAAAATTAAAAAAAAAATTAGTCAGTTCCTTCAGAAGGAACTGTCTAGGTTACAATAGTGATTCTAGACTAATATTTTTAAATGGGAAGGTAACAAAAATAGCAAACACAAAGTGAAACTTCTGGTGATATTATAAAAGGATAATGGCGAAAAATCCATCATTTGTCTCATTAATAAAAAAAGTTGAATAAACACTTTTAAAATTTGATGAGACCGAAGCTTTGTTTCGAAAGGATTCCTAGTCATGTAATTGGAATTATTTTTATCTAGACGTTGCCCTCGTTTTTGAGTTTATCACAGATTTCGTTAAATGCTTCTGCATGTAACACGAGCCTCCAATCAATAACGTAAATAGCAGAATCCGTTCACAATTAACGAGCGCACACGTCGTTTTCCGCTCCCTTTTCCCTAAATTCAAAACGTGACGTACTAAATAGAAGCTGCGAAGAATAAAAGCTCTCATATCATGCACATATCTCGCTCGAAATGGAAAAGTTACCGCGCTCGGACGTTTTCATGGAAACACTCGTACTCAACATGCCGAATTCCAAGAACTGCATATATGCACATGCATGCAGATATACGTATATATCCGCGTATAAGCGCACATACAAAGACGAAATTTCGGAAAAGCGACGGACGGTCGTTTAAATTGCTAAACTTTAAAGTTTCGCTGGTCTCGGCGCGCGTATGTAAACTAACGCAAACCAGAGGCACTCCATGAAGTGCTGGGCGAGTAACTGCAAACAGGCCACGACGACGACGACCAAGGCGGCGATAGCCTTCTCTGTGCAAAGCTCAATTCGGCACATGCCTTTCTCGCGCGTGCGCTAGCTCGCTGCCGATTCGGCGGCCGCCCACCCACCCGCCAGCATCGCCTATGGCTTACCTAGCCTGCGCGCCCCTATACAACGCTCTGTGACCTAATTTACCATCAGTTCTTGCTCAAACAGTTGTCGATTAAGGCACTTATCTCGGCTCGAATATCTTGCTTGGTCTGAGCTATCATATTGTTTATGAGTTTTTGATTGTGGCAATGCTCCGGGTATCGTGGCTGTCCTGGAGGTGCGAGATATTGATTTTGTTGTGCTGGGGTCGCATTAATTAAATGAGAAGCTTACATTGACCTCTGTAATGTGCTGTATACATATGCATTTAATACAGTTTCAACAAGCTCAATTATATTTCTAAAATTAGAATATCAAGTGAACCAAAATTTATGTATTTTTTATTACTGTTACTAAATGAAAACGCTGCTTACTGTATTAGAGTTATAAGTTAAGCTAAACTTCCTAGGCAATCTTAGAAAGATTTTTTAAAATTCATTTTACTATGTAAAATACTATAATTAAAATAATCAATCTTCAATCAAATTTTCATAAACTCTTTGGAATTACGAATCATAGAATTAAAAATAAAATATATAAAACGATTATTGAAAAATGAATTATTAGTAAACTTCGAAGTCAGAAAAACTTATGCTACTTTTGAGGAAGTGTTTTCGACAATTTCAGAAACTGGAAAAAGGGGTGGATTTCACTTCGGATTCAGTATACCAAAAATATATTGATGTAGTCCTGTAATATCTTCCATTTTCTATTTACAATTGTTACAAATGCTATAACATATTGAAGACTATTTTCTTATATTTTAAAATTAATGAAATATGACTTGGAAAAAAATATGAGTTTGTTCAAAATAAACTAGTTTTAATTATTAAAAGTCAATTAGAAGGTTTTTAGAGAATAACAATATTTGGTTTTAGAGCAATAGTTAAAGAAGTGTGATCGTGATAGCCATGTTAGGTGTTTGAGTAGCGTCGTAGTGGACGTTTTCATCCCCAATTATAATTTGTTTATATAAGAAAATATTATTAAAAATTTAAATCTCTTTATATGCGGAGAATGTTGTTTTGTCATGATTTTTTTGTAGTGATTATGACAGTGAAGAGCATACTGAACATAGTGAACTGAGC
>UELX01004570.1:0-17174 GCA_900480035.1 Eupelmus urozonus | reverse complement strand
TATGATATACTATTTTAAATAGTAATAAATGTTTTATTCATTTTCAGTGATTTTAACTCAGGCTGGCCCCCTTAACTAACGTTACAAATCGTTAAACTTCCGAAACGCAATTACTCGCATCACTTCAAACGAAGTCGCAGTTTCGATAAGCGCAATGTAATGCAACCTGTAGAAAATCAGGTCCCATAAACCCATCCGAATCGTAATAAGGATTATACCAAAAACAAACTAAAACTCGTAAAAAATTATTTAATAACCAGTATCCAATATACAAAAAAAACCATAACTCGCTTAAACCATTCTCAAAACAATAATAAACTCTCAAAGAAACCGAAAATCGAAAAACCAGCACCGTTTCCGCACCGACTACACACCCAACTTCAAAAAAGAACCTAGAAAGCGCCTCTCTACTCTCCTAACTCTAAAAATTTTTCGAAATGCCATTAATTAAGCGCCGCGCGCTGCGCTTCCCATCCATCTCTGCCTTCCCCCTCCTCTCCCTGAGGGCGCCTGTTTCATATTTTTCTCTCTCTCTCTCTCTCTCTCTCTCGCTCCCTCCCATCTCTAATTCCATCTCTATCTCGGCCCCAGCATCACCCTCGTCTCACCGACACACAGACACACACACACATACACACGCTTATACAGATCCCCCCGCCTCGATTCCTTTGAACCGGTCCCTTCGCTCTCTCTCCCTCTCTCTCTCTCTCTCTCTTGCTGAAAGAGCCTCGCTCTCTCGGGGGACTCCCCCGCTGCGCAAGGGGGGCTTTGTGCTGCCACCATATATATATATATATACACTTCTCTCAGCGTGTAGGTGTATACGTGTGCGCATGTGTGCGCGTGTGCAACCACGCTAATTATGGTGGCCGACGGGGCGACATTTTGTTTTGCCGTATAGAGAGAGAGAGAGAGAGAGAGCAAGAGAGAGAGAGAGAGAGAGAGAGAGAGACAGAGAGAGAGAGAACGATGCGCTCCAAGATGGATCGCGAGAGAGCCGCTTTTACGGCTCGCCGCCCTCTCCGACTTTCTTCGGATGGGCCGCTACGGCTTCTCTCTTTTTTTCTCCTACCGTCGTCCCTTCTCTCTCTCTCTCTCTCTCTCTCTCTCTCTCTCTCTCTCTCTCTCTCTCGCTCGCTCTAGCGTGGCAAGGTTCCTGTATACCTGCGGCCTGACTTTTTGGGAGCGCGCGGACGTTTCTTCTTCCCTTTTTTTGCTTCTTTGGTTATTGTGCGGCGACGGTAATTTTTGACTTTTCGGAATGAGCGCGGTTATACGCCGGCCGTGTGATCAGCTGTTCCCCCGGAATTACGAGGCTCTCTCTGACGAGGGTGGCCCGGAGCGAGCTGCCCTTGGCGAGTTGCGAGTGAAGTTTTCGCCGCGACAGCTGGCGATGGGTGGGATTTCGGCTTTTCGAAGGCGTGCTTCGCTTATTTGCATTCTCGGGTTGAGGATTTTGCCTGGCGGGCTCTCTCTGGTTTTGATGGAAATGTTGAAAGTTTTTGAGGAGAGGTGGGTTTTAATATCTTTATTGTTGGCTGCTGTCGAATTGTTTAAGTAGAGGGGTTTTAATGTATAGGAGACAGTAAATGTTAATTTCATTGTTTAACTATTGGATTTTATTCTTATTTTAAAAAACTATGAATTTTGGCCCGAAAATCAACCGAATACGCAAGCGTACAGAGCTGGAAATTACACTTTCATCTTGACTTTTTAGCTTTCACTTTAAGCTTCTGGGTTAATTTATTCGTATTCCTCTTATTATTCTTAATTAAACATCACTCTACTAATATTTTACATTTTTTACTCGTTATCAGCTTTAAAACCTAGTAATTTGAAGATGTTTTATGTAACAAATATTTCATGTACTTTCTACTTCCTATATAAATATCCCGTCTTATCGTTCTGAACAAAATCTTTCTTGAGTAATGTTTTTTTATAACTTGATCCCTTATTCATGTGTTTAGAACAAATTTTGAAAACTTCGATAAGTTTTAAACCAAATTTATTGACCCTATGAAAATTTTACTTATTTTATATATGAGTAAAAAATACAATAATCTATTTAAAAGTAAATATTTACTAGACAATCACGTAAAATATTGGTTAATGGCTATTAAAAGATTAACGCGATTATCGCGTTTACAATAGTATATACTACATGCACTTCAATTTTCGTTTTTAAAAACAACGATGATTCAGTCACCTCAAAGTCATTGAACTTAGTTAATCTTGCTTTTTAACTTATATATATATTGCTCCTTGCTTGAAGACGAATTTATTAATATTAATAGGTTTGTAATTTAAATTTAAAATTTACCTATGCATTAGTTATATTAGTCAGAAATGTTATTTCTAATGTGTATTTCTTTACCTTACAGTGCTGATCATTAATTCAGTTTGATTTGTGCAAAACTTTTCAAAGTGGGTTTAAGTAATTATATCAATATATCAAAATATGTTTATGAAATACAAATGAAGTCGAACCATCATTGTTTAATTTTAATTTAAAGTTTAACTTTAAAAGAAATTTGTGTGTACATAAAAAAACATTTAAGCGTAATTGTTTTGTAACATATAGTTTTCTTTATCTTATTATAAAAAAGAAAAATATGAAAAAGTGGACAAAAATAATTTATATTTTTGAGAATACTCTAGGACATGCTGAGACTGATTCACCAACTAGATTATTATTAAATATACACATTTAATGTTCTCTCGTTTTAGGATTTTTTGCATTAAAAATAGATCTATATCTATGTATAAAACCAGAGAACTTTTAGAGTGAGTATATTTTAAAATATAGGTAGGCGAAGAACTTTTGCTAGAATATTCTTGAATATAAAAAATAATTTTGCTATAAGTTTTTTATGATTCTCTATTTCATTAAATTTTATGAATAACAAACTTTATATTAAAGTAGAACTACTTTAAAAATTATAACTCTAATAACTATAAAATAATAACTATTTGTAACAGTAAAAAACAATACTTTTAATCAAAAAATTATACGTATAAATATTTCAACCAGAATATATCTTAGAAATTTTTCAATATAACCACTTTCTCTAATCGTACATCATTTTCATAAAAAAAAGTACGTCCTTCATTTTCTACTAAAAATAGAAATCCGCGAAACACACAAATTACTCATTGTGAACATCTCCCGTAATAAAACACCCCATTAATATTTCACTCACGCCAAAAAATCACCATAAGCGCAAGCCAAAACCGAGCAGACGGGCGGTGCTCCTGGAAAATTCCGCAGCATTTCGGAATGGAGATGCTTAATCGCTCCTCTTTACAATCAGAGGAGATATCATAAATCTGAAGATTAAAGTCTACATATGTGCGTGGCTTTGAAAGACACAGTAAACAGCGGCCCTGACTCTCTTCTTACTTGCCTCTTATCGGCTGATTGCAATTCAACGTGAAAAGGTGGTATTGATAAGGGCTTATCTATAAGCGTAACACTGATGTTATCCGCCAGTGAAACTTGGAGCAGGGTAAACACTTTTTTTTTAACCGGCGCCTGCATAATCGTAATTTTTCGTTTTTACGGCTTGATATAGCTAGTAATGTTTCATGGAGTTTCCAGCTGATGGTTTTTTGTTACATGAGTTTTACGATATTGTTCCGCTCAAAATGAAGTAGATTTTGTCGATGCTGTATTCCTATTGTTTTGCCATTCTTTTCATAAATTTCCTGTGATATTAGATTTCATAAATATCATTTAGTCCTTGGCTGTGGCAGCATATTTTCCTCCATCCGATTCCATTCTCCAGGAACTAATCAAGCGCATAATTTTCAAAAACTCCACCGCTTAAAAAAAACACTGCAAGTTTCATATCCACCTCAGCGAAACAGCCAAACATACTCTCCAAATCGAGCGCTCGGAGCAGCGTCGACGAGCCAGGGCAGCCGCCGGCGCGTCAGGTTGCACTATTGTAGACGCGCCTCCCGATAAAAGCAGCAGCGGCAGCCTTCTGAAATTACAGCAATAGAAACTTTCAGAGCCGCCTCCTTTTATCGTCATACAGCTCACCCGCGCCGTGAATACGAAAGTCCCAAGACGCACGCAACAGCCTACAGAAGTTGCGTTTATTACAAATGCAGCCTCAAGTTCGAGTACTCAACAAAAAGCCCATTTTTTCTTCCTCCACTGAAGCCAGTCTCGCTCGAGGCCCCACATTCGTCACAGACCTTGTGCAACGGACTTTTTGTCAGAGCTCGGCGCGCGCTTTATCAAAAGTTACACTGCGCGCGATCCAGCAAAAAAGCGCCTGCCCTCAATTCAACCTTTTTCGCCTACGTGTGTATATATATAGGCGCTCACAGAGAAATTGAACTCGGGCTTGTTTTCCAGCGGCCCGAGAGGTCAGCGCAGCGTGTCGTTTAACTTAACATAAACTACCATTCCGAATCAACCTAAAAGCGCCTCGATTTCCTCCTGGCGTCGTTTTTCATTCAGCAGCCTCCGCTAAACAAGGACGCGGCGCTGATTCGAGAGAAAAAAAAGCTCCATACACGTACATGGAAAATCGCGGCCTGTTGCAATGCGCCTGCCTGTGTGTGACTCAACGAATTCGTGGGAATCGAGCTAACCGGTTTCCCTACCTCCGTCTCCTTTCCTCTCTCGTCCCGCACATTTTCGCGCGGATCTCTCCGTGTATATGTACAAACTCGCCCGCTAGGCTAGTATTTATATGTATATGTATACACACGCGGATGCATTAAGAGAGGTTAGGTCGCGGCTTTCCTCGCGCGCGATTTCCGGCTGATTTTCTCGGCCGAGGCCGCAACCTTTACCCATATAATACATATACGTACACGCGTATATATATATATATATATATATATATGCGCGCGCGCTGGGGAGAGACAGATAGAGCGAGCGCGTTCGTTACCCCCACGTCGAGCGCTCGATAGACGATGGAAACGCTTTTTTTTCCGATCGAGCGCGCCAAGTGGGTGGCCGATGACTTTTGGCTTTCGAGGAGAGAGAGACGAATGTTTGCGCGAGCCTCTCGGCAAGAGTAAATAGAGCTGCGGTATGGATGGATGGTGAAGGAGAGGAAGTGCAGAGGTTAGGTCTGGCTTTGGGGATAGACGTTTTTATGTTCGTTTGTAGCGTTAGATAATTGTGTTAATGCTAGTCGATGCAGGCTGAATTTAAAAGTCTGAGAGGGCAGCGCTAGTGGTGGAGTTGGAGAGGAGTTGGTTTTGTAGAATTGCTGCTAGAGTTTTCAAAGTTGAGGAAGTCTTTTTTTTAGTAAAGTGGGTGGAGGAGGGTCTGGGAAGGTTAGAACGTGCTATAAGAATAATTGTTAATTAATAAAGTTTTTTTGATTGACGAAATAAATCGCGAGACTTTTGTAAAAATTTGCGCGAGAATTTTCAAAAACATTCCAAAAACAAGTTACTAGAGCGTAAAAAATTCAAAATTTTTTTGGAGCAGTATGAATTCGTTTGCATGTACGAGCAAATATGCGCTGAAAGAATGACCTAATAACCTTTTACACAGGAAGATTCTTTAATCAAATTTACTTTTAAAAGCGAAAGCAATTTTACGAGAACAAAATGCTTTAATAGCATTCCCCAATGGAAAAGGGTTATTGGTTTATCGGAAAGTATTTTGTACGAGTTTTTCGCGTAATGTACCATTAAACAACCTAGTTTTGGGCAATTTTATTCTGAAATTAAGTTTCATCACGAATTAAGTATAAAAATAAGTTAAAAAATCAATCATTTTCTTATTCAAACATAATTAGATGTACTTTTCCAATAAAACGTTCTTGTTTGCTTTGCTTCATGATAACAAGAGGAAAGAATCAATTCATGTTTTATTAATAAAGTATACTAATTTGCTGTTTTTAAATGTTAATTCTCTTTATTATATCTGCCTGAAAATTAATTGCAATTTTATTATTTTTCCACTAACGCGTTTTTCACTAATTAAGATTAATTGTTAATTTATATTTATATTTATAAATTTATCAAATGCATTTATTTAAACGATAAGAAAGATATCTAAAAAATAACGAAATATTCTGAAATGACAGGCGATATTAAAATAAACGTGCACTAAAATTAAAATATAAAACAATTTCCATTATGTGGTCAAAGCTTATGGGATAATCACATTACTTAAAATTATTTCCGGCATTAATTGCACAATTCAATTAGATAAAATAGCAACTTTCGATCTTATCTCGAACATTGAATAACACGGGGAAGAACCCGTTTACAAGAACGTTTATTTTTTTAAATCTCGTTCTAAAGAAAAACGTTAAAAAAATTGTATCAACAAATCAATCGTTCTTATCTATCTGCAATCCCGATTACATAAAAAATTATTTCACTTCTCTCCCAAACAAACATACTGCGAAACGATATCTATACATTGAGACAACTTCGCCGAGCGATCCCGACGCTCGCTGCATCGTGCCATCATCACACTGCCTTTCTAACTATACGTTTAGGCCTCCAGACTTCCACCGAACTACTACAAAAACTCTTTCTCCGCTCCATTTCGTCCTATCGGTATAGAATCAAGCCTCCTTCGATCCCTCGCAAAAACTCTCGTGCACTATGTATATACCAAAAACAGTCAAAAAAACTTCTCCCTCCCCCAGCTGAACCACCTACAAAAAGAAAAAACCGACTCGCACCGCACAAAAAAGACCACTACCCTTTTCCTTCTACTACTCCTCCCGTCTAACTTAAAAAACCAACACATCCTCTTTCCCGAACAAACCAATCTTCGCAGCTCGCAAACACACATCCACAATACAGCAAACCCACACAGCCCCCTGATCAAACACAATATATATCCACAGTCGCGCGTCGCTTTTGAGGTTAGGTCTCTCTCGCCATCCCCTCGCAACACCACCTCGCTCCCACATATTTTCCTTACCTCTCGTCAAAATCCTTCAGCTCCTCGCAGCTCCAAGAAATCAAACTCTCCTTCCTATATTTTCCACTGCACTCACGAGCGTAAATACACACACTCTCGCGCGGAGATAAAGGAAACAGTGCGAGAGAAGCGCGCGGAGACGCCATGGAGACACGCGCGCTCCCCGCTATATACGCGGGGCCAGCGGCGCGCAGCGTGAAAAGGTTATCTTTTTGCTGACGTACGAGCGATTATTAAATGCCGCTTATATGTGCGCGAGAGGAGACGAAAGATCGGAGATGAGCGCGCGCCGCCCCCACCTACTCTCTCTCTTCAACTCGGCCTGGAGTATACACTTGTTTCTGTCTCTTTCTCTCTTGCGCTGCTGTGTAGATATATATGTAGGGAGCTTTCGCTTTCTTCTTGTAGGTGTGTGTATTTGGATTGGGTTGTTTTGTTTTGTCGGTGATGGGAGGGAGGGGGGAGCGCTCGCGGATCGAGCGGTTTTTTTGCGCTCAAGGTGTTTTTATATGTGATTGTTGGAGATGTATGCGTAAGAGATGGAGTTTGTTATGATGCGGGACTTTTAATTGTTTTGGCTGCTGGGAGTTTGGGTTTAGGAGCAATGTTTTTGTTTCGTTTGGAAAATTTATGTTTTATGGAGAAGGCAGAGTTACTTGGTTCAGATGGAATTATGCTATAATTTATTATTAGTTGTAATGTTGAGTTTAAAAACAGCAAATTTGCTCAGCTGCAAATTTTAATTTTATTTTTGTCTGAAATGATTATAAATGAACTTATATCGTTAATCACAGGATAACTTGATTCAGATAAAATTATGGAATATTTTGTTATATTTAATATTAATGAGTTTAAAAAATGTAAATCAAATTGCTTAGTCATAAAATTCTATTTTTGTTTGAAATAATCATTCACTAGCTTGTTTTATTAACCACAAAATTAATTTTGTTTTCCAGATGTAAAATGTAAACTTCTAAGCAGCTGAATCCAAGGACATACATCTTTATTTTCTACAAGACTTAATTGACAAGTGCAGCAGTTTGCGCTGGGGTAGGAGGGAAGAATTCGTTGACAATCATGACCGATAACAAACAGATGGAGATGGATCAGTCACAGGCGCAAGCCCAGCAACAGAACCAGAATCAGCAGTCCCAGCAGATGATAATAACGACCCACGAGATGCAACAAAATGTGCAGCAACAGCAGGCCCAGCAGCAGCAGAATCAGGCCCAGCAACAGAATCAGCAGCAGGCCAATGGACCGCAGAAGTTACAGACCCAAGTCCAAGTTCAGCCACAGGTTGCAGCAATCATGCCGCAGCAGCATGTACTTTACTTTTTTTTTATTCCGTTCTTCTTCATCTACTATTCTTTTTCTGTTGGATTCTCAAAGTGCCTAACAGTTTTTGTGTAACAGATTTTGTAATGCTCGATGACAGTTGATTTTTATTTTATTTATTTTGCTTCAAGAAATTTGGAATTGAGTAGTGAGATAAAATTTATACTTATCTTCATATACTTATCTTTGATCTATCATTAAAATATATGCTTGCTGTATTTTAATTAGTTAGATTTAAAATATGTTTAGTTTGTAATTACAACTAATAGACTCATCATTTCATCCATAAATTAATAAACTGTCTAAAACTCTTTTATTTCTTTTTTCTTAAATGCTTAGATTGCTTAGATTTTTAGAATCAAAAATTTGAATTCGCTCATCAGATAAAATGTTGGATCCGCATAACAAAATTTTATTAGTATTTAATCCAAGTACTGAACATATTTCTTATAAATCAAGATTAATCAGATCTGATGAGTAAGTTCATATTTGTATAAAAATACTAACAGCAATAACAAAATATACTGTTTGAGACTTTTAGAAAACTGCAACTTTTGAAATTGAATTGTCATTTGTTAAAAGGACTATCAAAATTGAATTTAAAGAAATCCTACCAACAGTTTCAATGACTGCAAAAATAGTCATACATCTGTGTATGCAGTCACTGTCCTTTTAATTTTAATAATATTAATTATCATCCATTACCTTACTTCAACCATTGCTTAACAAAATGACAATTCAATAATTTTCGCAAAATCAAACCCGTCAACCCGAGCCGTATTGATAACATAAGAATGTTACAGGATGCTGTGGCAGTGTCGATGCAGCACCAGCAGCAACAACAACAATCTCAGCAACAAACGGTTGGCGGCGTCTCCATGACCTTATCAGGACAGCAGGGCGCTACTACCATCACCACCATGGCAGCTCATCCTCAAGCTGTCCAGGTGATTCAGCAGCCCATGCAGAACCAGTACCACCTGCAGCAGCTGTACAATGCCCAGGGCACGCCGCTGCTGATGCCCGGCAATCTCCTTGCTCATCCGGCTGGTATCAATCCTTCGCCTATTCAGGTAAGCAGTGTATCTAATCACATAAATGAATAAAAATTCAAGCTAAACAAATTAAAGTCAGTTTAATTATTTTTGTAATAAATCTCGAAAATTTCACAAATTTAAAAAGTTTAAATTAACAACATCTTTTAAACTAAATTACTAATAGTTAAAAAAATAAATCTAACACATACATTTATATTTTCAGGTACAGTTCAACAACATAGCAGGCAAACCCTTCCAGACGGGTGCCCAACTGGCTCCGCACATGTTGACGACGGCATCAACGGGCCAGGGCGGAACGCACCCTGGCGCTGGGGGAACAAAGGTTCAGGGCTTCCCTGCAGGTTACATACCAGTACCGACCTCGGCTAACCCAGGTGGCGGCCAGACGCTCGTCTTCAGCCAGCTCGAGGTGCTACCTCAGCATCAAGCCTCCATAACCCAGCAACAACAGCAACAGGGCAATAATAAGAATGATCAAGTACAAAAGGTGATGAGTGTAACTAGAAAGACTTTTAATATGACTTTTCGGAGTGTTAATTCAATTTAACCTTTTTCTGAATAAAACATTTTTAACGCTTGTCTAATCTATTTCAGTACACGACGTGTACGGCTGGTGCGCCGTCTGGCCAGAATCGCGGAATGCAATTCGCGCCCTGGCAGTTCGCAGCCCAGGGCATCTGGACTGCGGGGCTGCAGCCACAGACATTACTTACTGCCGCGCCAAACCAAATATTCATCAGAGACCCGACGCAACCCGATATGTTCATACAAAGCCCACAGCCAATACAAACACATAATGGTAAGCGAATCTCATTAAACTAAACGTTAATGCTTGCAAAAATCAAATTAGCTATATATTATGAAAATTTTAATAATTTTTTCATTTTTTAAAATTCATTTTGAGATATTAATTAAAATAAATAATTTTAGCATTGGCAGCACAACAACAGATTCAGGGGGTACAACAAATAGCAACGTCCGGGGGTAAGCCTCGTGTGATGAACATTCAGCAACAGCAACAAACGAATAAGCAAGGCGTTGTCAGCCAGCGACCGTTGAGTATTCTGCCGTCTTCGTTGCAAGGAGTCCAGGCTGCCAATATCAGACCCTCCGTTTCCACACAAACGAATCACGGAGTACAGACGACCGTACACGCACAGGTACGTTCAAATACACGTACGAGAAGGTCCCGCTTTTTGTTTTTATTGTTTATCTTTTTTTCTTTTTGTGATTCTGCTCACGACGCCGCTTCGAGTTTTTATTTATTTTGTTTATTTCGGAAGATGAGGAAAGAAATGTATCTTTGTATACAAGAAAAGTTTGTTTTTTGCGTGAGCTAATTATTAGAATTCAAACTTTTAGACGGTCTTCAAAGATTCACATTCTTTCCACAATATCGAGAGAATTCGATCGTGAAAATAGCATACCATTTTCACGAGACAATTCTCCAGCCCGCGTACCGATATAATGAAAAGCAAAGAGAAAAAGGAAAAAAAGAGAGAAATAAAAGCAAAGCAAGCCGGGGTCAAGTCAAACTTATCAGAGGCGCTGGTGCCGGACTGCTTGATTATTTTTTGGTTTTTTGTTTTCTCTCCGTTGATTCAGAGCGGCAAAGGAGGTGGCGGCGCGGGCAAAGGCCGCGGTAAGCCGGTGGTTCGCACGAGTCCCGGTCCTAACGCCATCAATGTGACGGTAACGAAGGCCGGCGGCGGCACTGCATCCGGCGGCGCAGGCTCACAAGCTAAAAACAATGCCAATGTCCAGCACGCTGCGACAATGATAATGCAGCAGCAGCAGCCGCAGCAGCAGCAGTCCCAGCAGCCCGTTGGCGGCGGCCAGGCGGCAGCGGCTGCGGCGGCCGCGGCAGCTAACGGGACTAATAACAAAATACTCGTCGCCACGAGCACAGCGACAACTGCGCAACCACCCGGCTCACCCATGACCGCCGCCGACAAGCAAAATCAATTCGCTGGCCAGCAACAAAACAAACAAACAGTTATGCAATCACCCCAGCAGCAGGCTCAGCAGCAAGCCCAGCAGCAGGCCCAGGCCCAGGCTCAGCAAGTACAGCAGCAGCAGCAGCAGGCAGCCCAGAACCAGCAGCAACAGCAGCAACAACAGCAGCAGCAGCAGCTGCAACAAGCTCAAGCTCATCAGCAGGCCCAACTTCAGGCTCACCAACAGCAGCAACAGATCCAGCAGATTTTCATTCAGCAAATACAGCAGCAGCACCAGCTGCAGCAGCAGTACCAGCAGGCCCAGCAAACGCCCCAGCAGATTCAGCCTAAACCGCTTATGGGTGAGTTCTTGTTAAAAAAAAATAACGAGCTTAAAAGGGTTAAGATCGGTTTTTAAAAAGGAAATCGTTAAATCTTTATCTATAAACTTAATTATTTTATTTATGATATTCTTCGTTCAAAAACAGAACAAGATATTTACAGAACAAAATATATAGCCTATCTTTAAATAACGAAACAAAGATTTTTTTCTTTTTCTTTCGACCGCCAAATAATAAAGCACCGTGCTTAGCCAAACAACTAGTTGAAAATCAAACACTTTGAAGAAACACGTGCCGCTCGGTGCTATATAACGGCAAAAGTTCGCCCGGCGAACTGTGAGCGCGCAGGTAGTGTCGTAAAACGACCGCACTGGGACGAGACCAACTTCACATAAAAACGGCCGGACGCACGCGCGAACAGTCGATGAGCTAGAGCGCGCCAAAGCAGATGTTTAATTGCCGGTGATTAAGTATATATGTAGACGCTGACGACGGAGTTTTTGATGCCCGGCGGGACGCTTTGTAGAGTTCTTACGTTTATGTGGATACATAGTTGCAAGGGGAGGAGCCCTCGAAATTTATTAATGTGTAAATTATGTAAATGATTATGCGTAGCTAATGTTCTAGAATGTTAATTAATATTTGAGAAAGTAGTGTACAAAAATGCGGTTAGACAACGTTATTTTGATCACTTTTTAAATTAACTCTATAAATATTAGTTTAGCGTTATTAAAAATTTATTCGTATTAATAATTAAAGATTTTCGGTAGCTTAAAAACTCTCAACTAAATACGTAATTGGTTCTTAAACTCTTCATATCTACAATCCTTCAACCGTATTAAAAATACCGTACACATGCTAACAAAATAAACCAAACACTTAAATGACAATTTGCCACTCCCAACAGGCATGACAGTACAGCAATCAAACCAGCCACAACAGAACGTCGTGCTGGGCGGCGATCGTCCCATAATGCCAGTCGTCTCGATCAACCCGGCCCTCATCGCGGGCAACCAGCTAGTCGGCGGCGCCCAGCTTCCAGGCCAGCTCCAAGCTCTGCCCATCGTCAGCCAACCGGCCGATCAGCTTCAGGCTGCAGCTGCAGCGGCGGCGGCAGCCCAGCAACAGATGCAGCAAGCCGCTGCAACACAGCTCCAGGCAGCAACGCAACAGCAGCAGCAACAACAGCAACAGCAAGCGGCGGAACAGCAGCAGCAGCAACAGCAGGCGACGGCGCCGGGTCAGAGCATGCCGATGCTGGTGACGTCGCCCGAAAGGGCAACGGCCGTTGAGATACAGGCGACTGCGATGATGCAGCCACCGCCACCGGCCGCGACGCCCATGTGCGACGACGGGCAGGCTAAGGTTGCCACGACTCCTACGAAAAAGGACGAGGACGTGGCTATGGATACGAGCAATGGGGGTACGTTTGATTTGGAATTTTGGGATTGGATGAATTTGAGAAATTGGGTTCTAAGTTTATTGAAAAGGATTAATGAAAAATTTCTGTGATTTTAGAAGTCGATCAGAGGAACGCTAAAGAAGACAATCACGACTCAGCGGCGGTAAAGTCCGAGGACAAATCGTCTATCAATCCGTTGATAAATCTAGCGAATGCAGTGAATTCTTTAACGAATGGTAACATTGGAGAGGAGACGACTGTTCTGGAATCATTGCCAACGACGGTGAATAAGCAGGTACCTCCCAAGGCGATGGTCAAGCCTCAGGTGCTTACACATGTTATTGAAGGCTTCGTCATTCAAGAAGGTAGAGTATTGATTTTTAATCTGGGTTTAATGTCCGCGAATTGTTTTTTAAGCAAATTTGAATATATACAAATACCGTTTGCAAATCTTAAGTAGTTATTAAAATGATTTTTATGATAACTGAAATTCATTTTCAATGTTTTATTTTGCAGCATCAGAACCGTTTGCAGTGAATCGCTCATCGCTGAACGGGTCCATAACTCAGGAGAATAGCATTAACAGAAATAACTGCGCAGACAAAGAGAATCATGAAGAGCCGCCGAACAAAAGTAAGTTTATAAGTTTCGTTTGTCAATACATTTTGAACACTTATTTTTAACATGCATTTACTAATGATATCATCTTGATTATTCCAGAAAAGAAAATTGTCAATTATTCTATGGATGCGGATCAAATACAGGGTGGAAAATGCGAGGCGTGCGGAAATATTTTAGACGAACAAAATGTAAAGCTAAAGAAGGACAAGAGATTCTGCTCGAACATTTGCGCCAAATCGTAAGTATTTTATTTTTGCAAAAATTCTATTTGACTTTAAATTTTAAATAAGTGTAATAATGAAATATTACTCTTTATTTTTTCAGGAAAAAGAAGGAAATAAGGGATTCTGGAGACAAACAGTGGTCCGAAATGGAAGTTGATTCTAAAAATGATAATGATGCGATTAAAAAGAATGGAGAAGACAAAGCATTCAGTGGCTTACCTAATAATGTGGCACAAGACGATTCCCTGCCAAAAATTAACCCCGTCAAGTGGACGGTATGTTTACTATTTTTTATAGAAATAAAATTAATTTTATAATCGATAAATCTGTTTTCATTTATTAATAATTTTTTTTTTTTAATTCAGGTCGGTGAGGTCTGCGATTTCATTCGTAACCTTCCTGGTTGTGCGGACTACGCGGAAGATTTCGCCATTCAAGAGATTGACGGTCAGGCACTGATGCTTCTCAAGGAGGATCATCTTATGTCCGCTATGAGCATCAAGCTTGGTCCGGCCCTAAAAATCGTTGCAAAGATCGATTCCATGAGGACAGACTCTACTACAAGTACGAGTCCCGTGTCCGGTAATAGCGTATAGAACGCGGTTAAGGTGGGGGTGTGCTAAACAATCCGTTGCTTGGTATTTTGTCGGAAAAATCGACTTGGTACAAAATAGACGTACTTAAAAAGAGATCGATATACTGATAATACCGATAACGGTGATATTTATAAAATATTGATGTTTCGTAAACATTGTCGGTATTACCGGTTTATCGGGAACAATATTTTTTACTACGAATCGTTGAATTATCGTAGTAGGATTCATGATAGAGCACGCCCCTGCGTAAAAATAGGTTTAGACTCCGGAAAGAGATTAAAAGTGATAGAAAAATGTATATTCATAAAAGCGTAAATTTTACATTTCAGTGTCAGACGAATCGATAAAAGATGACATTTCGAAGTGTTTGCGAGGGAGTTATATATAGGGTACGTGCAAGCTATTTTTTTTTTTTTTTTTTTTTTTAATTAAAAGTATATAAGTGACTTCTACAAGTCAAGCATGAAAGCTGAGAAGGTGAACATTCCGCTACATTGTATTTCACTGCGGGAGGGACTTTTTAGTTCCATATTTCTGTGTAATATATTTCTTTCCTATTTCGACTCTAACGATTTTCATCGTGTAAATAGTTAAAAAATACAGCGTGTAAGTCAGCGTTATATATAATTTATACTTTGCATTACTAAGTTACTCTTCTGTAAGAGTAAAAAATCTTTATTCATTCATCTATTTTTTTGTTTGATCGAGATTTATTAAAGTTAACTCACTGAATGCTTAACATTCAGAATTGCGTTTAAAAATATTTAATGATAAGAATCATCGTTGGTAAAAACAAAATAGTTACATGGATAATTAATAATTCATTAATTTAACGTGAGAATGTAGAGATTGTAAAGTATATACAAAATAATTCAGGTGCAATAATTTTTTAAACTGCACCTAAATGTGATCGTATAAAACAAAATGATCATAACTATCTTTAATATATTTACTATGCTGTGAGTACAAACAGCCTTGATCAATAAGAAAAAAAGAAAACTTTACAATGCAAATAAATCGAATTATATACTTACAATTTAGGATAAGTGTACATATTCAAGTAAGATGTTTATTTAAATACAAATTTTATAATGTAAACTTTAAGTTATATAGACTTGGCTACTACATGCATTATTATAATCATGAATTTCCAATTTGCAAGAAATTACAATTACTAAGATTATCTTACTTGAAAAAATCGTACTATTTTTCATGTGACGCGAAAATAATTCTGTAAAAAAAGATAAAATGTTGTGAGGAAATAAAAATATGTATTTGTATTAAAAGTTCAAGCGATTGTACTTACAACAATGAAAAGTACTAATTTTTTTTACAAAAAGGAACTATTTCTATGCAATTTGGAATATACAATCATCTATAAATGAATTCTTTTGTGTCTTATTTATTATCCTAACCATGTATGTAAGTATTAATTAATAGATGTAGACTAAATTAAAATTCACAATTTTTTTTTAAGCATTATTAAGATAGCTCTTCAAATTAATTCAAATTTCTACTTTTAAATATAAATGAATCACAACATTTTCAAGTTCATCCTTATAAAGCAAATTAGAAGCAATTTATTCTTACATATTTTTTTCTATTTTACATAATATAATCAAAAATGATTAAAAATTCATGTAGATACATAATAATGTACAAAATTGAAAGTGAAGAAGTTAAAAATATAACTTCTATTTTAAATTGAGCAACTAAAGTATTTACAAATTACTTATATTAATTATTTGTGGACTCAGCTGCTTCCTTCATCATTCTACCTTCTTTCAAGAGTTCCTCCCTAAATCGCTCTTCCACTTCTTTCTTTATTGGTTTATAGTAAACAAAATAATTGAATAATTGGTATCCTAAGAAGGCTGTGCTCGCTAGTGTGACAGCAATACAAGTGCTAACCCAAACCTTCTGCACTTGATCGTAAATCTTGTTCTTGACTCTACTTTTCATAAGCATTATGGTAGCTCGGTTACGGTTTTCTAGAAAAAAAAAATTCAATAATGTAAAAAAATAATTTTTTGAACAATGATAATTTTTGTAATATATGTTTCAATTAACACAATTTTAGCAAAGTTCCCGAAATATCTAAACATATTTACCAAGAAAGTTAAATAATTTAACAGTACAAGTTTAACCAACTTTTTATATAAAAATAAACAGTTTAAACATTGCAAGATTTGTTGAAACCAATTATGTAAGTTTTACCTTTTACAGTATATATAGTTGCTTCGAAAACGTAATAACAATAAATATTCTAGAAATATTGTCTTCTTAAAAAACTAACATGATAAATCACCGGACTAGTGTTGAACCGAGTAAAAGTTAAAAAGCACTTTGTGTTCTAACCTCTAAGTTTAATTCTCGGTTAGACGCTTGCGGCGCATGCTTGCTGCGCATCTATATATAATCGTACATACAATCAGCTGATAGTTTCTGTGTGCTCCGAAACTAGAGCCTATATATATATATATATATATATATATATAGTACAGGTATAGTTTTCATTATAGATGATAAAAATAATTAAACATATATATACTTATTATCGACTTTAATTTTTTACTTTTCGTGGCAAGAACTAAGTTAAGTCAGGCAAACGCTGAAAAATGTATAAGTCTCGACCAGAAACATTTTTTCTTCGCTTTTGGCCATTTTAAGGTAGCTGCGCCATCATAGGAAAAATAACAAGAAGTAAATGAAAAAAATATGACTGAAAGTATGAGTTTTGA
>UELX01004569.1:0-17176 GCA_900480035.1 Eupelmus urozonus | reverse complement strand
AAAAACTTTTCGTTTATCTCACTATAAATTTCACGCGATTGTAATTTTTCATATTCCAATTTTTCTTTTGACATCTTGAAAATATAAAAGTTGAGATAAAATTAACAATGAAATTTTATTATTTTGTAATAAATAATGTTTTACCAATGGTGAATTCAACAAAGCTGGGCTACTTTTCTTGGATTCTATCCACTTGCCTAGTGTCTCATCAATGCCCAAAGGTTTACAATCTATTAGATCATCAAATTCTGTCAGATCTGATTTTAATAAGACGCTATTAGGACAGTCAAATCCTTCCATAGTGGTATTATCCAGTTACTGAACCACAATGTTCCATTAATAAGTCGCACACGAAACTCATCCACACAATTTAGGATCCTGAATAAACTATTTGAACTATCTAATAATCACGCAACAATTCATTCATGCCCCTAACGCCTCCAACTTGTATTAACTCGTAAGTCCAACTGCTTTGTTTAAAAAATTTCGGCACGCGCAGCACACCGAAAAACCGTTACCGCTACTCGAACTTTAATTCAAACCAAAACAACAATTATGATTGTATAGAATATTTTTTCGCGTACGCGAAAATGAGCGGAGTTTCCTCACTGGAGATAGAGTTTTTGCTATTTGTCTCCCTATAGACACTCTCTAACAATAAACCATTCCAACCTACTAATAATCACGCAACAACTGCATACTCATCCTCGCTCCTGACTAGTACTGACTTGAACTCCAACGGCTTTGTTTAAAAAACCTTGGAACGCACAGCATTCCAAAAATCCGTTACCGCTATATATATATCATTGATATATACTAACACCATTTCAACTCCGACAAACCAAAACAACAATTACATGAACAAACCCACTCCTCCCGCGCGCTAACTCACGAATGAGCTTGCGCTCTCCGAAACATATAGACACTCAAGTAATAGTTATAAATCGCGCTCCACTTCGAAAATCCGTCATTCGCGCGGGGCGCAGCGGGCAGCGAACGAGCAGTCGTGCAACGGCGCCTGCGCAGGTCGGCTCGTCGGCGCGCACAACCTAACCTCGATGCCGCTTGTAAATATACCTACGACGACGACGTCTCAACACGTAGGCGCGTTCGTGCGCGGCCCTGTGTCTGTGTGGGTGTTCTCGAGGCGAGGAAACCTATCGTCGTCGTCGTCGTCGTCCTCCTCACCGCCCCCGTCGGTGGGTCTCTCATACCTGTGATTAATCAAGCACCTGTCTCTCACTATCTCTGTGCGTAATCTGTACATACGTCGATCATACCTTACGTGTATACGTGTCTGCTACGATATACTTTCTCTCTCCCCCGTCTCGCACAATATATAGGTACATACATATATACATACGGATATATACATATACACCTTACGTTCGACTGCTGCTCGACACTGCGAGGGAGAAAGATATGCAGCCGTCCTGAGATATATACCTATATAGCCCTGCGCACACATGTACATATAGCGTGGCAAGCACGCGAGGGTACGAGGATATAACCAGACAGCTGCACTTGGAGGGTTTATGTTCCTCGGAGAGGCCGACGCTCGGAGAAAGCAGAAGACGTGACGATGGCCGGGATGATGTCGGGAGAGCCCAAGCTCTAACCTCCCAAGCTCGAGGAAGGCAGCCTGGACGCGTGAATCCTGGTGATTGGCTTTTTTCCTCTAATCCTGGGACTGCTCTTTTCTTTCTCTGGATCATTTGGGGCTGGTACGATGAGGGGAGTGGCTAGACAGGCTCATGGGCATTGAGCGAACAGCTTGGACAGTGTCTCGATATTGCTTGGCTTACTACGTAGATTTCTTGCTTTTGCTGTCTGGATACTCTGGCTATTGTTATTTTAACGCCTTTTTTATGATTGCTTGAGCTATTTTCATTTGGACTTTCGAGCTGCTATCTGTGATTTATGCATGCAAAGTTTTGACAGCTGGCTTCACTTAGATTGATTTATAATGTTTGTATTTGTTACCTTAATTCGGTTATTTTGTCAAAAATGGTGATTAAAGTAAGCAAGAATTTATGTTGAGTAATACAATTAATTTGCTGTAAATTTCTATTTTTATTGAAAGTTTTTTCATCTAATTAACATATTGTATAAACTTTCATCATACTGTTTCTATTTATTACCTACAATTAGTTTTTAAATTTGTGTTTATTCCAATTAATTTGAGTATTTAGGAAACTGTAAATAAGCTGTATTTAATTTTCTTGTACTAACAATGATGTTTTTTTATTTATTATTGGGTAAAAGTAAGATTCTGATTTGGGCATATTAATATATATAAATCAGAGTTTTTTTTCTTTAGACTTAATTCAATATACTCATCATTACAAAATTACACACTTAGGTGCCTCTGGTGATGATGCGAAATAACTCCAAGACCAGAGAAATGTTTATCGTACGAGCCTTAGAGAAAATTCTTGCAGATCGAGATGTCAAACGTTCTCATCTCTCGCAACTCAGGAGAGCCTGTGAGGCTGCACTTGGTAAGCAATTTTTTTAAAGATTTTAAATTCTCTTATACAAACTAAATTATAAAAAATTATATAAATTGGTATAAAAATTGTCTGAAAATTTGTTTTATTCATTTATTTATATTTATTTAGAGTAACAGTATATTATATTTGATTTACTTATAAAACTTCCAAAAGGGAACTTCTTAAAATATGTTTAAAATAAAAAATTTATTCAAAGTAGATAATATAGAAATAAATCTTGCAAATATCAATTAAATGCAAATTTTTACTAACTTAATTTGACAGAGGATCTTCACAATGAAATCAAAGAGGTCCCCAATACCCAAGGTGAAGAAGCTCCGTCAAATGCTTTACCACAGCCCAAGAGCGACTCCAATTTTATCAGTGCAGAAAAGTACTTCTTGCCTTTTGAGCTGGCCTGCCAAAGCAAATCACCCAGGATAGTAGTCACTTCTCTTGACTGTTTGCAGAAACTTATAGCTTATGGCCATTTAACTGGCAGTATTCCAGACTCCACTGACCCAAACAAACTCCTGATAGTTCGTATAGTTGAAACAATATGCAGTTGTTTTATGGGTCCACAAACGGATGAAGGAGTGCAGCTGCAAATTATCAAGGCACTACTTACTGTTATGACAAGCCAACATGTTGAAGTTCATGAAGGGACTGTGCTTCTGACTATTAGAACTGTTTACAATGTTTATTTAGCATCAAGAAATTTAGTTAATCAAACAACGGCTCGCGCAACTCTCACACAAATGATCAATGTGATATTTGCGCGAATGGAAACGCAAGCGGTATGTTACAAAGATTTTTATTTTTTATTAAAAAAAATATTTTTATAACGAGTTTTTTAAACTATAAATTAATCCATTTTTTGAAAAAAGAATAATTCTTAAATTAAAAAGTTTTACTAGATATTTTATATTACTATTAATTTTTAATTTATAGGAGGAGGAAAATCTGAAGCCTGAACCTGAACCACAAAACATATCAGTCACTATTAATACAGAAGCAGAAAGCGAAGCTGCGAATACACTTTCATCAACAAATTCAATAGAACCGTCAGTAACTCCAAACACACAATCTTCAACAGAAACACAAGCATCAGAAGAACAGCCACCTTCTGGTTAGAAAATAATTTTGTTTTTTATTACAATCAAATCAGTAGACAATACTTTTTCTATAAAATAATAATTCTCAAACTTATAACATAATCTAAATTAATTAAATTAAAAAATTTGTTCTTAATTAGTCAATAAATAATAAAAGTAACATTTATGAACTCTAAAAAATAATTTTAATTTAATAAATTTTTAGCGGAACCGACAGAATCATCAGATATTGCTGATGAGGCTCGATTGGTAGTATGCTCGGTGCTTGATGAAGTAATAAACGCGATAGTACCGGTCGACGAACCACAGCCAGAAACGCCAACAGCTGACGTACCACCGGCGACGCCGACGGAAACGGATCAACCTCAGCAAACATCAACTACACCAACGACAAGTGCAGCTCCAACGTCGGCAGAGGAACAACAGCAGCCGACAACTCCCACGACAAGTATAGCCCCGACGACTATAGAAGAACAACAACAAAATTTATCGAACACTTCACCGTCGGATGAGGGACAAGATGAGGCAGTCGCTGAAAGTGATAACATGGTCACAGCCAAGTTTACTCATGTGCTTCAGAAAGATGCTTTCCTCGTTTTCAGAGCACTTTGCAAACTGTCTATGAAACCTCTGCCGGACGGTACACCTGATCCTAAGTAAGGCTTTTCGATTCATACAAAAACAATTTATTTTTTTACTTTAAATTCTGAAAAAAAGTTTTTTGTTTATAATATGTTTAAAAATCTAAATAATTTTTAGTAAGCAACTAAATTAATTTTAGGTCGCATGAGCTGAGATCAAAGATATTATCCCTGCAATTACTCCTTGGAATTCTACAGAATGCAGGTCCGATCCTACGATCGAACGAGATGTTCGTCATCGCTATCAAGCAGTACTTGTGTGTAGCTTTGTCCAAAAACGGCGTCTCTTCTGTACCCGAAGTGTTCGAGCTTTCTCTCGCGCTGTTCCTTGTACTTCTTGCTCGCTTCAAAGTACATCTCAAGATGCAAATCGAGGTCTTTTTCAAGGAGATCTTCATGAACATACTGGAGACGTCGAGTAGCTCGTTCGAGCACAAGTGGATGGTTATTCACGCGTTAACACGCATATGTGCCGATGCCCAAAGCGTCGTTGACATTTATGTTAATTATGACTGCGACCTGTCGGCCGCTAACTTATTTGAAAGGTTAACAAAATTATTATTTTTTTTAACTTTTTTTTTCATTTTAAAAATTAATGTCATATTGTTTCATTAAAGATCCGATTTTGTTATTCGTTAAATAATGATGTATGATTTCTCTTACAGGCTAGTGAATGATCTATCGAAAATAGCTCAGGGTCGACAAGCCCTGGAGCTCGGTGCATCACCGAATCAGGAAAAGTCAATGCGCATACGTGGTCTCGAATGCCTTGTCTCGATACTCAAATGCATGGTGGAATGGAGCCGTGATCTGTATGTTAATCCATCTGTGCCTGCTGAGCAGCAGGTACCAGCAGAACCTCCCGATCCTCCGCTTGATTCCTCGACCAATCCTAATGCCAGCAACGGGAACAAACTGCTACCGAGGTACGGTAGTGCGGGCAGCCTTTCCTCGGCAAATTCGAGTCTTATCGGCAACAAAGAAGTACCTGACTCGCCCGAGCAATACGAAGTTCAGAAGCAACAAAAGGAAGTTTGGGAGACTGGCATTGAGATGTAAGTTTTAGATTTATCAATAAAAGAATAATCAATTTATAAACAAAATTTTAATTTTCATTTACAGTTTTAATCGTAAGCCGGCTAAAGGTGTGCAATATCTGCAAGAGCAGAATTTGCTCGGCACAACGATCGAGGACGTAGCGCGCTGGCTACATACAGATGAGCGGCTCGATAAAACTGCGATTGGTGATTTTCTCGGTGACCACAACCACAACCAGGTCATGTACAACTATATCGACCAGATGGATTTTGCTGATCGTGATCTCGTTACCGCATTAAGATACTTTCTGGAGGGTTTCAGACTGCCTGGTGAGGCCCAGAAAATTGATCGGCTCATGGAAAAGTTTGCCAGTCGGTATTGCGAGTGCAATCCTAAGTGAGTTTTTTAAACAAGTTAATGTAGCAAATTTTAGGCCAAAAATGTTAATATTTTAACATGTAACATATTGTTAAAAAAATATTAGGACTTACTATTAAATAATAAGAATTAAACGATGAAATTTTAATTCTGATTATATGCAAAAACCATCATATCAAGTTACGTTCTATTCAGCAATGTGAATTCTTTTTTTTTTCTATAGCAATGGCCTTTTCACGAGTGCTGATACTGCTTACATACTCGGCTTTTCGATAATAATGCTGACGACAGACCTTCATTCACCACAAGTAAAAAACAAAATGACAAAGGAACAATATATTAAGCTGAATAGAAGAATTAGTGATAATGAAGACCTGCCTGAAGAGTATTTATCAAAAATATATGATGAAATTGCTGGGAATGAAATAAAAATGAAATCCAACACTAATAGGCCGGGGAAACAAGGTAGTCAATATATTGTTGATAAAATTAAGTTTTATTTAAATTTTATTTTTTAATACTGCAGAATTATTAAATATTTACTTCCGAATATGGGAAAATTAAATTCAGTGGCAATTAAAATTATCAATATTTTAAAAAACAGTATTTTAAGAATGCTTTTAATTTTTTTCGTTCAGTCATATCAAGTGAGAAAAAACGACGTCTGCTCTGGAACATGGAGATGGAAGTAATTTCGACAGCCGCAAAAAACTTAATGGAGTCGGTCAGTCATGTACAGGCACCCTTTACGACTGCAAAACACCTCGAGCATGTACGCCCTATGTTCAAAATTGCCTGGACACCTTTCCTAGCAGCTTTTAGTGTTGGGCTTCAAGATTGCGATGACCCCGAAATCGCTTCACTGTGCCTTGACGGCATACGCTGCGCTATTCGCATCGCCTGCATTTTTCATATGACGGTAATTATAACAAATGTTCATAAATAATTCATTTCTTAGATATTCAGTCAAGTCTCTTCCCTTTTATTTTTAGTATTGAATAAGTCAGTATCTGACACACTTCTAAAAATTTCAAACTTATAACAAACACATAAAAACATTTATATTTATATTTTACAGCTTGAGAGGGACGCTTATGTACAGGCGCTGGCAAGGTTTACTCTACTGACAGCGAATTCACCGATTACTGAAATGAAGGCCAAAAATATTGACACAATCAAAACTTTGATTACGGTAGCTCATACAGACGGCAATTATCTTGGCAGTTCGTGGCTCGACGTTGTCAAATGCATCTCTCAATTGGAACTCGCTCAGTTGATCGGAACGGGAGTTCGACCACAATTGCTAGGACCACCATCCAAGCCTCACTTTCCATCACCTCTCGCCAACTTTACTAATCTCACTCACAATAACTTACACCAGTCCAATGGACTGAATCTCAGTTCACTCGATCGTAAGTAACTTTTTATAAAAAGAAGAAATTTATGAAAATTTCTTATTAATTAAGAATTATTTTACTTTACTTTATTTTTATGCTTTTGAAATATATTTATATGAATGTAATTAAATAATGTTTTTAAATTAATGCATGTTTATGCTTTTTGTAATCTTTTATTTCTTATTCCAGCGAGTGTCAAAGAATCTATCGGAGAAACAAGCTCTCAAAGTGTCGTTGTAGCCGTCGACAGAATATTTACTGGATCAACTAGACTTGATGGTGATGCAATCGTTGAATTCGTGAAAGCCTTATGTCAAGTAAATAATAAAATATTTATACGTAGAAAATAACTTTGTGATATTTAAAAAGAATGGTAAATAATGTATTTATTTAATTTATTTAGGTTTCTTTGGAGGAATTGGCTCATCCAACACAGCCTCGTATGTTTTCCTTGACGAAGATCGTTGAAATTTCATACTACAACATGGGCCGCATCAGGTTACAGTGGTCACGAATCTGGCAGGTTATAGGCGAGCATTTCGATCGCGTGGGTTGTAGTCCACGCCAAGATATAGCGTTTTTTGCTGTGGACTCTCTTCGTCAGCTCGCCACCAAGTTCATTGAGAAAGGCGAATTCGCGAATTTCCGTTTCCAAAAGGACTTTTTAAGACCTTTTGAGCATATAATGAAGAAGAATCGTTCTCCAGTTATCAGGGACATGGTTGTGCGTTGTGTCGCTCAAATCGTTCATTCACAAGCGCCAAATATTAGGTCCGGTTGGAAGAATATTTTCAGCGTGTTTCATCACGCAGCTGGTGATCGAGACGAGGCTGTCGTTGAACTTGCATTCTCTATGACTGGCAAAATCATCAGTGAGTAGCGTTAAAGTCTTTTCAATAGTGAAAATTTATGAAAAGTAATTAAATTCCTCTTTGCTTTACAGACGAATTGTATGCCGAAGATTTCAGCATTATGGTAGACTCGTTCCAGGATGCAGTCAAGTGCTTGAGCGAATTCGCATGCAACGCTTCATTTCCTGATACCAGCATGGAGGCTATAAGACTGATTCGTTCCTGCGCTTCTTATATTGACGCCAATCCCAATCTTTTCGCCGAAGGCATGATGGACGATAATGGAATGGTCTCTGAAGAGGACAGAGCCTGGGTATGATATTTTCAAATTTCAATAGTAGTTATACATTTTTCTTAAAATTAAAACTATGTATAAATTATTATAAATATCGATTACATTAAATTTTGTTGATTTTTAATTTATAAATTTTATAATATTTAAAGGTAAGGGGCTGGTTCCCGTTGCTGTTCGAATTATCGTGCGTGGTGAGCCGCTGCAAACTCGACGTACGCACGCGTGCACTTACCGTTCTGTTCGATGTTGTCAAGACGCACGGAGCCTCCTTCAAACCGCATTGGTGGAAGGATTTGTTCCAAGTACTCTTCCGCATCTTTGACAACATGAAGTTGCCGGAGCAGCACACCGAGGTGAATGATGATAAGCATTTACTCAAGGACGGATCCGTGCACAATGTAACATTTTTTTATTTTGTTTTTTTCATTTTTTAACGAGTTTTTGTTTTGTTTTTGCTTTTATTTTAATTATCCTGAAAGCGTTTGAAATGATTTTATCATTCTATTTTATTGGGTAAGTTTGATTTTTCTGCCTTTTCTGACACGTTTTAAATTTTGCTTGGATTTATCCTTGAGGTTGTGCAAAATTATATTGCTTATAATGTTCAATTTGCAAAATATGTGCTTACTTTTTTGCTTCGAAAAAATTAAAAGTAAGATTTTCTATACATATTGTAGGTATACTTTATTACATTGAAGAGAGACAACGATTTCTCAACATTAAATCATAAGCTAAAATTAACTCTGATTTTAATATTTTTTCGTAATAACTTGCAATTCACAGAAAGCTGAATGGATGACGACTACGTGTAATCACGCACTTTATGCCATAGTCGACGTTTTCTCTCAATTTTACGATACACTCGGTCCGCTGCTACTAGAGCAACTCTATGCTCAGCTCCTATGGTGCGTTCAGCAAGACAACGAGCAGCTAGCGCGCTCTGGTACGAACTGTCTTGAAAACCTGGTCATCAGCAACGGAATCAAATTTGACAAGGATACGTGGAACAAGACGACGCGCTGCGTACTCGATATTTTCACCAGTACGCTACCCACGGCACTACTTACCTGGAAACCACAGCCTAGTAATAAGGTTCGTTGTTTTTTTGTTTAAATAATTTTTATATTTTTCAAGACTTGGGAAATGTTAACGTAGTACGATTGTTATTTCTTACAGGAGTCTGACTTGGATGTAATAACCGGTGAGTCAGACTCGCATATTGGTATTCTAAAGCGCAGCAGCAGTAATCAGAGCTTACTGACCGCGGAAACGATACGCGTCAAAGTGTTCGCAGCCCTGCTTATCAAATGTGTAGTTCAACTTGAACTCATTCAAACGATCGACAACGTCATCTTCTATCCAGCCACCTCTAGAAAAGAGGATCAAGAAAACCTTGCCGCTGCTCAGGCCGACATGCTTAATAGCAAGTCGGAAGTAGGATCTATTGGAACAGGTTAATATCAATACAAATAGAGTTTATAATATAGCAATAAATACCAACACTTAAAAAAATATTTTGTTCACTAGGTGGCGACCAGCAAAAAGAGGAGCAGGGTATGTACTGCGCGTTAACATCCTGTCACCTTCTGCAGCTGGTGGACTGTCTGCTTGCTTCGCATCGATTCGCCAAGAGCTTTAATTCGAACCACGAGCAGCGGAACGTGCTCTGGAAGGCTGGCTTCCGAGGTAATGTCAAGCCCAACCTTCTGAAGCAAGAGACTCAGTCCTTGGCCTGTGCGCTCCGAATCCTCTTCAAGATGTACAGTGACGAGGCTCATCGAGCCGATTGGCAGATAGTCGAGTCGCGACTCGCTGAAGTGGCGGCTGAAGCGTTGGAGTACTTCCTTGCCCTATCAAGCGAGGCACATCGCGACGCTTGGACACCAATTTTGCTGCTCCTACTTGCGAGAATCCTAAAGATGCCTGACAGCAGATTCGCGGTGCATGCTTCAAATGCCTACCCTTCACTATGCGAGATCATGTGTTTTGATCTTAAGCCCGAGTTAAGGTCAGCACTGAGAAGATTTTTCCTCAGGATCGGCCCTGTCTTTAGGATTACACAACAGTAACGAGGAAATTGGACTATAAAAGAAAAACTACATGTGTGGCATGAGAATGTTTTAGTCCAGGTGAACGCTTAGGTTTGATTTTGTTTATTTATGCTACATGGTTGGATACTTTATAAACGTCATATGCTTATTTTTGCAAGTGACCAACCAAATGTGTTTATATGCGTTGGTGGAAAAAACAAATTTCTGTGTACAGCTATTGAAATATTTTCAGTTTTTGGTATAAAATTGACAAGAAAGACTTTAGCTTTTCAGATTTTGGGGAATACTATTCTTCTCTGAAGCTCCAATTAACTGATCAAAATATTAATATATGAAAAATTTTTGTTAAATTTGTAACTCAAAAAGTTTACGTTCAAAGATATTATAATAATAGGAATTAAAATTTTATTTGATCACGCTAACCTTGGTAATTTGTTTGTAAGTAGTTGTTGACTATTTCACATTGAAAACAGTCAAAATTGAATATAAACAATTTCAATTTAAATTTTTTCAATTAATATTTTTGCTTATTTAGTTATACATTTTTTTACAATTGTTATCTGATTATTCTCGAAACTTTCATTCGTACTAAAAAAAAAAAAATACAGTAATCAAAAGATTTGTACAAATTATTTAAATGTGTTTGATATTCAATTTTATCGGATTATAATAAATTAAAATAAAAGCGATTAATTGTCAAAAATTCTGTATCAAATTAGGTATTTACAAACATTTAAGAATCATAGATTTTTTATGAAATTTCACATTCCCTATTGTTATATGTGTTATTAGTTAATGTGATAAGAAAAATCTTTCTTCAGTACTCAGAATAAGTATTAAAAAAATTATTTTAAAGAAAATTAATTAATCAATCTAAAAAAATTAATCATATGTACATTTTCTGAACAAACTAAAATGCCTGTTGGTGGAAAGTTACATTCATATATCTATTTTATTAATAAAGCTTTGTAAAAGTTAATGGTTTTTTAAGTTATTTATAAAATATGAATATGTAAATTATTCAGATATTAATGTATATACATGTAGTAATAAATACATCAATTGTAAAATGCATTTTTTAATATTAAAAATTGTTGTTTTTATTGCTAGCTGCTTCTATTTTAATTGTTATGGAAAATAAATTTTATTTACAAATAGTTTTAAGGTCACTTTTTTGAGATTCTTAGTTTTATAAAAATGTAGTATAAATAAACAAAAATTTTCATTTCATTTTGAAATGATAAAACTGGACGAAAAACTTCGTACTTCTTGATTAGAAATCGGTTATTTCGATATCGATCGATGACTCAATAATGGGGTCACATATATATACTATTTCTCCAAGAATGTACTATTGGTTGTACAGTAGAAAGGAAATACTATCAGAGTAATCATTCTTAAATGTTAACGTCATCAATCATGCTCCAAAGTACGTAAACTATTAAAGAGTGAAAGAGTGATACAAATATTTATACATAATCGTAATTTTAAATGTAAATGGAAACAGTTAGCTTTAAAATTACTAAAATTTTGCTTAACGAAAACAAGCTTTTTACGTTAACTAAACTATCCGCAAAATCTCCTAGAAAATGGATTTACTACAATTTTATATAACATATTAAATAAATATATTAAGAAAGTTAAAATGAAAATTTGTTCAAATATTTACTACATAAACTAAAAGTGTAATACAAGAATGATATTGATTATTCTTTTCTCTTTAGCATAAGTATATTGGATATTGGAATATATTGGAAATTAAACCCTAAAAAAAATTTTGTTTTAGACTGTGCAATCAATACAGTCTAGACTGTAAGAAAATTAAAATATTTTATTATTAGAATGATTTCTACTATGTTGCAAATGTTATAATTTTCAAATCACGTGCATTAAGTGTATTGAGCAAAATGGAAACAATATTGCGTTTAAAACTTGCTTTCCTAAATTTATATATTATTTATTGGTATTTAAATTAATAAAAAAAAATAAAAATAAACGTATCAAACATTCATATGTTTATCAAGCATCTTCGCTTACAAAAGAAAACAATTACAAATGAAACTAAAATGTCTACAAAATTGGGTTTGACGCCCTAATGCACTGATTTATAAAAATGAAAAAGTGGTAAATGAGTATGTCCTTCATTTTTAGAATATGAAGTAAAATGAATTATTTAATTTTAAGCCAAAAGTCTACATTAAATATTTTTTATCAATTGATACCTTTACAGTAACAATTTATATTAGCTTATATTTTAAATGAAAGTTTTCTTTCGCAAGTAAAAAATTTACCAGCAGTGCCACTGAAAAATAAATTCAATCAAGTAATGAAATAAAATTAAAATGAATAAGTAAATTAATAGAATAAATTTACGAATCAATTGCAAAAAAAATCAATTTCTGTAACATGAATAGTATAAAAAATAGACATTTTCATTACTACACATATAAGGGTATAAAATCTAACGTTGAAGTAATAATTAAAAAAATGTCAGTCTGCAATTTATTTTTAGTAGCAGACTTTAAACATCAATGTAACTATATGTTGATCAGTCTGTAAACCTTCAACGATTGTATACACAGAGTTAGATAATTCCTATTCAACAATCTGATAAATTTTTATAAAAAAATTGTCTTAAAATTTGAATTGTAATTATTTATTTGATTATTTCTACTTGGTATTATATTCCTTGAACACTTTAATCTAATTGAATCACTTAGATATTTTAAAATATTTTTTAGTTTCAAAAATAAAATGTATTTTTATATTTATGACCTTTGCGAATTCTGAATGTTTAACTATTCGGGATGAACTCGTAAAAAAAATTATCGAGCAGAAGCATCTTGATTATGTTTGCATGCAGCGATTTATATAGAAAAATATTAGCACTAATAAAAGTGCAAACTATTAAGTTTAAGCTTCGTCATCGTTAAATAACGAGCCCCGATAAAACAAACACTATAATAAGTGTGTACCATGCGAAGAGAGATCTCCATTTTTTTTATTGTCGGCGAACATTACACCGATTTATTTGCGTCGTTGAGGGGCGATCTGAATTGATACGGAGCCTGTAGTCACATAACACATTTCTTCTATTATCAAAACGAAGAGGCGTGATTAATCTACAAAGACCGTTTCCTTATATTTTTTAATTATAGTGTAATTTTATTGGATAGTTTCATTTCTTGTCATGTGTAGCCTGTACAGCAGATCAACTTATAAAAATATAAAACAAGAAAATTAAGTAACTTATACATATTATACATACATCACCAGGACGCGCGCCTAAAATGTACATTCGTGCTCCATTATTATGGATCTTTCACGCTTAAGTGAAGCGTTTGTTTTTATAGATGGTACAATTTTAATAAATACAATAGTCACATAAACATATAATTTATTTCTTTTTTTCATGCCCGTATCAAAAAATAATGTTAACAAAAAATTTACTATAAGTCGAGTGATTTAGATAAACCAGTCGATTTTGTGTCACTTACAAAAAAGAAATATTTTACTCTTAATAGTTTATGTATGTTTAAACCTTATAGTAAAAAGATTAGAAATAGAACAAAAAATATTTATCAAATTTACAATTATTTTTTAAACTTTTTTAATTTTTTTAATTATTATATGAACATCTTTTGATGTTCAAAAATTAAAACAGCTCTTTTAAAATTTCCGAAATAATTACTGCATTTGAATGATAGGAGTAATAATCACCTGGTACTTTTACTTTCATATTGAAAAAAATAAAATAAAATGTACAAGTAACAATTCGCAAAATTTTCTGTTATAATTTTAGAAATTAAGATAATTTTGAAAACTTTTACAAAATATCTTTTGATTTGTTTTATTTTTGAATGATTGTAAGTAGCTGCAAGATTCGATTAGTTTGCTATGATTTACTAAGCTAAAGAAGTTTACAATTTAAGTTTTTCTGCATTCTTAAATGTATTAGATAGGCTAAAGAAATTTACAATTTAAGATTTTCTGGATTCTTTAATATATTTTAAGTTTAACTTATATTATTGTTTTTGCTTTATTTGTGGGAAATATAATCTCAAGTTTTTTACAAACATTTTTTCTGTTTCTTTCAAAATAAATTTTAAGTTACAAAGTATTTCCAAAAATATTTTTATTTTTTATATTAACTACTAGTCCTATTTTTTCTTAATTAATACAGTATGTTAGATGGATTTTTTTACTTTTCTCTCTTTCTAAGTTCTTTTTATTTTTAAATTATATAGAAACTCTTGCTAAAAAAATTTTTAAAAGAATTCTTTTTTTAATTTTCTAGTTGATATTTCAAAAAAAGCTTATTACAAACTTTTCTACCACACTTTGTAAATTTGTGTAACCTTTATAACTTATAGTATATTTTATAAGTTATTATCATAAATTTAAAATGAAGACCCTCCTAATTAAAGAACGAATTGAAAGACTTATTTTATCAAACTGAAAAGATACTGATAGTTAAATAAATTCCTTTCATTGCATAGGTTTTTAAAATTATTTCTTTTTGTTTTTAAGATACTTTTTTGAGCTTTTTTACATCTTTGGAACGTAAACTTTTTCATTTTTTCTTCTTCAATTCCTAATTAAGTTAATTTTTCATATTAATCGACGAATGTTGAAAGATTACAACGGCCTTACGTAGTGGATAAAGTTTCCTTAATTATGGTCTTCAATGACTAAATCAAGAATGTAATATCATAAAGAAGATATTAAATGTTGATAGTTTTACCTCTACATAAATGAGCCTCTCTTTACCCTACTAAGTAGATACTAACTGAAAATACGCTTTTAGTTACCATGTAACTATAAAAAAAATAAAATTTTGCAAATAATTATTATAGATAATAAAGTTTGCCAAAATCACCCTGGCAGGAGGTCACGAACGACCCAAATGACTCAATTGCCAGAGTAACTTTGATGAACTTGCTCTTCTAAGATCACGCAAAACCTTATATTAAATCCTTCCCCTAAGCCCACATTCAACTTTCCTCATAATTCTTGCAGCCGTCAATACCACCAAAGCCCACCAAAGTCCACAAAATCAATTCCGACTATCTCACAGTTGAACTTCTCGTCCCTTCATCATCAGACGTCATAACTACACTCGCTCTCGCAGTTCTAAGCTCGGCTCATCTTTTTCTGCCGATCCATCTCGCAAGCAGAGCGCGACATGCGTGTAGATATGCGCGCGAATAGGGTCGAAAAATTCTTACGAAAAAACCCTTGGGCAGGCAACAGGAAACGTTTGATCGGCAATAATTGAATCATTGCGGCTCGAAAACGACGATTGGGGCCGATTGTGCCTCAAGTGCGCGCGTCCCATTATTCTTCTTCTATGTGGATTAAACTATTACGGCCTAAATGCGCGCCACCGACGCTTTGTGCGTAAGTGTGACAGTCGCGTGAGCGCCCGCACCAGGTTCAAGTGCCATTTCCCCTCGAGAGCGAGATACCGTTACATAGACTTTTTTTGCCTTGCGATTATTTGGTTTTTTCATTTTTGGATTGCTTTTCTTTGTGTGCTGTACTGTAATATGGGGAAGGAAAAATTGGTGCGATTCGGAGTGGCATTGCTGCTTTTTTGGCTGGGCGGCGGTAACTACGTCGGGGCTGAAACGAATGATGTTGGTATGTTGCTGTTGTAAGAAATAATTGTTTTAAATAAAATTTTCTGTTACACGATTTTTTTTCGGTTATATAATTATAGTGCTTTATGATAATGTGAGTATTTAAATTTTCTGTCCCAATTATACGCGAACGTTTGTTCATTAATTTATACATGTAAGTACAGTAATTTATACATAAATGTTTCAATATTAATTTGTTATTGTAACGGTTATCAAAATTCAAGTAAAATATTACGGAAATCAATGTCATCTTTTTTTATTTATGTTTCGAATTTCGAAAAAAAACTCTAAATTTTCAAATCCGAACAGTAATCCCCTAAAACAAATACGATTCGCTACCACAACTCTTCACAAACTCTTCTCTAACTCACCCATAACAACCACAACTCAACCCACCCCAAAACCCCTTCAACTTCCAGCCAACCTGCAGCTCCTCTTCAACATAAAATACGGCACCATCTACTCCACCACCCCCAGCCCCAACTCCAGCGTCCAGGCCATCAGCCACAGCCAGCTCCCAGCCAGATGCGAGGAGGACGAGACAGCCGGCCGCGCCAACATCGTCGACTTCGAATACAACCCATCCAGCCACGAAATCCTCTGGCTCTCCTGGCACGAGCGCCTCTACTCCAGCCAGCTGGAGCCCAAAAACACCAGCCATCCGGAGGACCGGCTGGTGCTCTGGTACGACTACTACGACTACCTGCAATTCAGCGCGCGCCGGCTGGCCGTCGACTGGCTCGCCGGCAAGCTCTACACGATCGACCGCTTCATGAACCCGACGGTCGAGTTGGTTGACTTAGCCGCTGGAGGAAAATTCCGGGCTAGTTTGTTCGGTTTCGGCACTACCGGCAAGATTAGAGAGCGAGTTTTCGTCGGACCGACGCTGCCAGAGGAGCTCGAGGAGGCTAGTTTTGAGGGAATGCTGTTTGCCCAGGAGTTCCCGGCGGAGATTGGAGTGGACTCAGAGGCTGGGTATCTGTTCGTTAGGACGAACGTCAGCGGATCGAGCAGGGTGGGTGCTTTGGGCGCGGAGATGGTTTGAGTTGGGTGGGTGTATAAGTTGATTTTTGGGTTTTGTTGTTTAGATACACCGGGCTAATTTGGACGGATCGGGATTGAGGCTGATTGTTGAGGACGCAGGTAAGCTTGAATCGGACTGCGAGAGGATGGACCTTGATAGGACGAATAAGAGGGTCTACTGGAATAACTGTGGCAAGGGACTGATCGAGAGCGTGGATTATGAGGGGAACGAGCGGGTGAGCGTGGTTAAGGC
>UELX01004568.1:0-17176 GCA_900480035.1 Eupelmus urozonus | reverse complement strand
TAACGTCAAATAGTTCAAAATTATTTATAATTATATTATTTATTTATTTATTTATTTATTATATATCAATACAGGCCTGTAGGCCTTCATACAAATAATATATACATACTCTCTAAAAGAAAAAGTGTGAATCGAGCTCCAAATTCACACTTCACACATCATAAAGTGTGAATTTAAAAATTTGTTGAAACTCATACCTCAATAGACTTCAAAATTCACACCGTTTGAGATGTGAATTTCAACGAATTTTTAAATTTACACCTTCTGAAGTGTGAATTTTTATATTCACACCTTACAAGGTGTGAATTTCTATCAATTTAAAAATTCACACCTCGTGAAGTATGAATTTTGAATTTTATCAAAATTTACACCTCGTAATAGGTGTGAATTTTTAAGTTCACACCTCATAAGGTGTGAAGTGTGAATTTAGAGCTCGATTCACACTTTTTCTTTTAGAGAGTACAAAATTGATGCACCCAAAACGTAGATACCCAAAAATGGGAATAACGCCTATTTCTATTCACGCAGAAACGAACTCTACGACGACTACGAAGGGCGGCCAAACTGCAACTTCCTCAACGACGATTACGTGGAGAAGAGCACCATCATCATCATCATCATCGTCATCATCATCATCATCATTGTCATCAGCAGCATCCGCCGGGAGCGGCTTATTACCGGGCCAACCACCGGAAGAGGCGATGACAGCAGCAGCAGCAGCAGCAGCGATCCACTTAGCCGACTATTATTGTTCCGCGCCAATTCTCTCGTGGGAATCGTCAACACCTAACACACCAACGCCCACACTAACACCCACCACACTTACACTAGCTAGCTCGCGGAGAATTAGCGTCGTTTAAATTGGGCAGGCTTGACGGAAAAATCGCGGCGAAGGCGCAACAGACACACAGCATCTCGATAAGCCGACTGTCGAGATGGCACCGTTATACATCGATGTTATGTCTCGATTAACTGTTCCGAATACAATAAGCTTAAGGACAAAAACAAAATGACTTTTCGCGGCGTACTGTTACCGAGACGCGGGAGGGAAAAAAGACAGCAGACTACTTACCTCAGCACGCCAAGTGAATGTTTCGCGTAATCGTGAGAGCGTGCGCTGTATCCTTCAGGCCGGGCTGGTTAGATACGCATCGGCGGGATCGATTCTCGTCGGTGATAAGCTGGCGCCCGGCCATGGATGGCACATCTCTCGCCGATGAGAAAAATACTCCATATTCGGCCCGCCAATTTCCTTTAACGTGTGCATGTCGATTGTATGAATGAGAGATCTGCGACGGTTCATAAATGCTGGGGTTGGAACTATTTTCTTGTACGTATAAATCATTCGAACGTTTTGTTGAAGTGTTCGTGTGTTCAGATATTAAGTGTTTGACTAATCGGTGTTAAGTGTTACTGTAAGCAGACAGTTGTTGTACTGGCTGAATAACTCGAATGTTTAAATTTGATTTGATGTCGTTCGAATGTTCGAATTAAAGCCTGTACAGCGTTGAATGTGCAAATAGTTTCAGTCCCAACGACCATTTGGCTTCGAATTATAGTAGAGCGCATGGGTTTTCGTGATAAAATGTATAAATGCCAAGAAAATTTTGATTAATTTATCATTCTCTTTAGGATTGCAGATAAAATTTAGAATGGAGATTCTAATAATTTATTGTTATTCGTCAATAGTGAAATAACGACTACATATACATTTTCTCACTTAATCCCTGGCAAGTATGATACTTATCAACTTTAAAGAATTTTTTAATCTCATGCAAATAATACGGTTGATTAAAAAAATTACAAAAATACTAAAAAAAAAACGTAAATTGCATTGGTCATTGAACGAACGAGCGAATGATAGAGACTGAAACGGCCTTTATTTAACTGCCAATACCTCGAGTCCAGGAGTAGATGGATGTGGAGTGAGAATAGATGCTCGAAATTTTTTTATTGTCGCGCGAGACGATGAAATCGTCATGAGTAAGCGTGAGCGAGGAAATCGACGGACTTAATACGTGAACCGTGCACTTGTTTTGACAAAAAACAAAATAGAGAATACATTATAGAAGTCAGGTATAATTATATAATCTAACTGCCAATTACAATGATTCCGCTGCGTGATCTTCTCAAGAGTATTTAAAACAAAAATTAAATCTTTATTGCAGAAACTTATTTATCACTTATTTATCAACCATACATTTTATCATTTCATAAGATTTTGTTAATTCATTATCAGCATTTACGTCTCTATTAAAAAAAAAAACAATCGACATAATACTATAATCCTAATTTATAATTTCCTATTTCAAAACATCAGCCATACCTACGTGAAACCTCTTCTTTCTTCACTTGTCAACAATTGATTTCGCGACCTCGCAGAAAGTAAAATCGACGAGAACACGTGTATAATTATTTCGCTGTTAATTGCACACCTTACAACTCGTGACCTTTCGCACGCGCGCTCATCTCTTGCAGCCAAGGCCGTGAAAGGTTCGGTTGCCGGGCAACTTTGCCCATTAAGCGTCGCGCGTTCAAAAGTCGGATAGTTCGTCGTCGCGGCGTAAATTGTCGTTGTAGATGAGAAGTAGATACAGAATTGAAGGTATTTTTGTTGGCTCATATCGCCCTGATTAAATATGTTTACAAAATTTTCAATATATTTTGTTATTATTTGAAATTTTTAAGTTTAATACAATTTTATACATCAATTTATGCTTACACAGAAATTAAGTTCGCTATCTAAATTAATTTAAAACAGTTAACTCAATTAAAAATTACTGATTTATGTAATACCCGTTTAAGATTCTTATAAGCTAAATGAAATAAATATTTTTCAAACAAATAATTGTAAATTTTCATACAAGCACGAGCAGTTTGGCATCCTGTCCTATTAATTTTAACCTATATGATTAAATTGTCGGTGTACACGCTCGACTACGCGAAATGGGGGTTGGCGGCATGTTCAAGAGCTCGGCAAGTCAATTAAAGCAATGTTGACAAATCATTTCTAGTTTGTACCCCTTATCGTAATCACTTCAAACTTTCTCCATTTCAAACTTTTGCATTATAATTTTATTTCTGTTAAAGTATGAACGCTTGTAAATTCATACATAAATATAGTTTAAATTTTTTTGCAAAACTTTATTTCAAAAATTAATTATTTATGCAGACAAGATTACGCAGTTGAGTCTGTAAATCCAAAAGAAAACAAACCATCAAAATGGGAAACGTTGAACAAATTCTCTGAATTTTTAAAATAAATTCTGCATTTAGTCGCTTAATTTAATTACTTTAAAAATAAATAAAAAGTTACTTTTAAATTCAAACTAAATGCATATATCAATTTAATAAAATTCCTTATTTAATACAAAGATTTAGAGAGCTTCATCAATGATTTTCTGACAAATCGTCTCAAGGACGGCAAAAAGCTTCCATGCAACATCTCAAAGTGTTCTAAATCTACCATAGTATCAAAGTATCAGACAAATCGAAAGAGAAAAAAAATCTTGTCTTGTACAAAAAAAAGTCCAATGGGCGAATTAATAGGAAAGTCGGGAGTGCGTGTCTGTTGTCGTCAAGTGAGTCATACTCGACTTAGGAAAATTATATATTGCGGATCATTACACAATCGAATTTCGATGCACATATATCGAGGCTCGATAAATTTTTCTCAATACTATTGGCGGTTTTTGCTTAAAAAATAATAATAAAAGATGACATTTTTAAGTCAAATAAATAATATAACTGCTATCATCGAGTAGAGTCAACTAGATGATTGCGAAAGTCCTTTGTTGCTAATTTTATGATAAGTCTCATTTTTTTACCAAAAATCCTAAGATGTTAGTAGCTTACCTTCATTTATTTTTAAAAGGGAAGAAACTATTGTCAATTATTTGAATATTTTCTTTGAATAAAATGAGAATTAATGATTAAAAAATTTAACTTTTGCTTGGCTCTATCGATATCTTATAGGCATTCATTGTAGGAATTTAAGGGATAAAAAAAATATTTGCCAACCTGTTGTCATTTTAACTGAACAAACAAAAGTTTTTCAACAATGCGATCACACTAGTTAATTCCATTGTTAAGCGGGCGAAATATTGCCCTGAAACATGCCAAGAAAACGTATAAAATGAGAAGCTCGTGATATCGATTAAAGCGAAAATCCGCGTAACGACATTCATTACAAAGCCGGAACAAACAGGAAAAATCATACGATTTAAACGCGTAAGAGCGGATATGTAAAACCCGCAGATAACGAAGATGTGCATCATTGTTGGTTATAAGCGAAAAAAAAAGAAAACATAAGCAGTGCTAAAATAAGTGATATCTGAAATTGGAGAATAAAAAAATATATATTATATAAATATTATAAATATATGAATGCATAAAAATACATCAATAACTTTATTGATATAAACGATTGTTTTATATAAAAGAAAAATGACAGATGAAAATGCGTGTAATGTTGTCATAAAAGAAACTCATTTATAATTTGTATCGCGTGCCATTAGGGGAAAATGTGTATAATCAATAAAGTGTATGCAATGCGCAGCAGTAATATAAATGCAAAGTGATTATACATATTATTATATAATGAGATAATATAAGAGAAATCTAAAACTAAACGAACGAGATTAACATAAAAACGTTTATACGTGTAAAGATCCACACCTAAAATGCCTCCCAGGTTATATAAATAAATATATATACTATAAATATATATTATAAACGTTATTCAATGTAAAAAGGACTCGAATTATATATGTATGTATGTATATACACACACATATATACATATATACATATATACATATACATAGATGTAATGTATTGAATGATAATATTATTTATACTAAAAGTTAAGGTCGAAATTATTCGAGCTTCAAATCTGCCGTAATAAAAATCATCATCCTCGTCTGTTAATATAAAAACGCATCATTAATTTTTCACATAATTTATTATTTCTCATTAAAACAAATATAAGTAAAAATCATTTTTATAACAAATTATTTAATTTTATAAACTATATAAAGAAGTACGCGCATCAATCGAAATTAAGTGCTTCTTAGAGAACAAAAGAATAGAAGAAACCGAATCGAGCGAACCTGCAAAATCTTCGATTAATCACTATATCACTACAGAGCCCGGTAATCATCCAATTACACCGCACACAGTAGACCAATATTTGTAATATTGCGGAAAAATCTAAGATCCATCAATAACTCGGCAGTCATCGAAAATAGCCCATGGATTTTCCCGTCGACGCACACGAGCGATAACGAGCTTCTTTCCTGTCGAGCCGTAAATTTTCGTTTTCCGGCTGCACGAAGTATATCGAAAGACGACGTGCGATGTACGCTTAAGAACAAAGAGCCCACCTGGCAGAGCTTCTTTTTGATCGAGAGGCCCACTTAACCCGTCTTCATTTGCAGTTAATTGCTGGGCGTCAATCTCCCTCGTGCTTCTCCCTCTCGCTTCGTTTTCGTTGTTTTCCCTGCTTCAAAATGGCCGGTAGATTAATGGGCGCTTGCTCTTTGGATGCGCGGCAATTCACTGGTCAAGAACGAGCATATATAAATAGACGTATATATATACACACATTCATGCATACGTACATACATACATCGGCAAAGGATATCCTCTCTCACAATAGCGTCAGCTGGTGGCAGTGTCCCCATTAGGACCCCTAATGCCGATTATTTATATTTTTTAGAGAACAAGTCAGAAATTCATAAAGGAATTCCATGCGCGTATAACGGGATAAAATATAATGATAAATAATATTTCTAAGATAAAATATAATGAAATTATTAACTTGTTATAAAGAGAATAATTATATAATCCTCAAAAACACATAGTTGGATTTTTATTAAATTTAGCTATTAGAACAACAAAAATAATAAATAATGAAGTAAGTCTAATAATAAAGCAAAACTTGATATTCAGTCGATAAACAAAACATTAAACATAGCTGCATTAAAAGTATCTAAAATATCATAAAATAAATAAATTCAATAAAGTTTTTGTTAATAGACAATATTTATTTTAACAGAAATACAAATTCATTTTATTTTATCCTGCACTATGTAAGAAGCGGTGGCAGTATTGATTATTTACGGGGCATCAACTCATTTCCAGTGCGATGCGCACCTCGCTCTGTCAAAGGAACGACAGCTCAAGTAGATCGTGGAAAACTTAACGAGGTCAGAAAAGACGCGCGCTGCCGCATAGTACCTTTATTGCTAAAGACTTTTTGTATATTAAAATGACATTTTTCAACGTTTATCACAAACGTTTTAGTTTCTTAAGAGTCTGCAGGTTCGCGACGATTCGCATCATTCACTTGTTCCTCCATTTCGCAGCATCGATAGAATCCAAAGAAAAATTTTTACGTCGAAATTTGTAAATATATCGAGGAATTAGAATATTATGCTATAGCAATGATACCGAAAATGAATTTCGTTGATACGGCTCTTTGATGATTTTTGCACAGATTTTTAAATGTATCTCGTTGTAGCTCGTTGTCGAAAGTAAAATGAGAATAAAAGCAAATTATTATTACCGATTAGCCAATTATTCGAGAATATTTATAACAGAAAAAAGAACATATTTTAAGGGATTCATTACACTGGCGAATAAATGAACACTTACACGAAACACACACACACACACACACACATACAGTATTGAACATTGCACGCGTGCGCATAAATTATAAAGAGATACGATATACATATTATATATAATAGTGCGTAATATACATAAACGACAGCAACAAAGAAAATAACAGGTTAAGGATGACGATGCGTTGTAAAATAAACCAATACCGATAAAAGCGAGTATATAAATTAAAGAGGATGGGTTGAAGCGGGGAAAATGAGATTTGAACGTATCTAAGTACGAACTGTTGATAAATTATAAGGTTAACCAATTAATTAATCAATTAAATAAAAAACACGAAGGAATTGAATTAGGTTTACATGGGCTACGTATATAGTCTGTCCCCATCTTCGTCTTTGTTCCTAAAAAAAGAATCGCGTAATGATATATCATCATTATCTTTTTCTTAATTGAAAAAGTCCTGGAAAATCTTTTTTCAAAGCATAAATCTATATTTTTAATGCTGACACCTGCATTGCCTCTTTGAACCTATATATAAGTCGATTTTACATTTTTCTCTCTATTTCATATATATTTTATAAACTAAAACTTTTGACAAAATGCTTTCAATCGATAAAAAAGAACTTGTAAACATTCATTGAACTAGCAATTAAAATATTATAATGATTTGAATTGATTTAAATAACTTAATTTCGTTCATTATTTCACCGTAACTAAAAATATTACTATTATATAAATATGTTATATATTTCTATAATATGTTAATATTATATTCATTAGTAATTAATGATTTTTAATTTAACAAAGTTTCTAGCAAACTTCACACATTTATTTGATCAAAACTGTCTTATCTGATTGAACGCATTTTTAAAAGCATTTGTCGAACTAATTAAATAAAATATTATCATCACATCGTTCTCACACAATTGACATAATATTAATCGAAAATTTCGGGTTCACGCACGCGCTCCTATCATAAATCCATACTCAAAAGTGAAAAAAACTAATAAAAACAAAAAAAAAATGCAAGAAAAAAAGAAAATATATAAATACAAGGAACACACGCACACGCACATCCTCGACGGAGCGAGAAATAAAGTTCGAAACCATTTTTTCTTATATTATACACCAATTTTTAAAGGTACATTGACGAAAACTCAAAAATGTATTAAAAAAAGAAATAAAGTAATAAAAAAAATAATTATAGTATCAAAGCCGCGCGTCATGCTCAAATTCTTAGTAAGCAAATCGAACAGTTTTATCGTGTTCGTGCAGATCCCGATGACACAATCCGCCTGCATAAACCATATTTCTTTAAAAAGTAAAATTTGAGATTTAATAAATAAAGATTTTAGTTAAGAAATACATTTTTAATAAAATGAAAGTTTAAATTCAATGCGTAGATTGAAATAACGTTGTTTTTTTCATTTCAAACCGTGAGTTGTACATGATTTTTATTATTTTATTTATTAAATGTTTTATGAATTTATTTGTTTAAATATCTAGAAAGCTTTTTCACAAACTTTTTGTAATAATTACAACTCAAACAAATTTCATTAATAATTTTCCATTAAATTTACAAGAATTGTTACTGGATAGAATAAAAGTAAAGAAAAATACAGTTTGACAATTGATTAAATCTAAAAAATGAACGTTAAAAAACCATTAAAAGTAATCCTTATACCTTAAGCCGTCAAATACATAAATAAAAATAAAAATAAAATCTATAAAAATTGAAGCTGCAAGCGACGGGCCTGCACGTCGGATAAAATTGCACACACCGATGCGAAAGATAATTGTATACTACCTACATAAACGGGATGAATTATATTAATATTAAAAAATTAAAAAACATGTGAAGCAAAAGAAATTATAAGTATAAAACATAACTTTTAAAGCTAATGGAATAGATAAACAAAAATAAATGAATAAAGCGAAACGAAGCATGCCTCGTACTTGCCCGACTTTTTCTCTGTGGCTACGGACAATGAACAAAAAAGAATATAAAGAAATACCTGAGCGAATTACATGCAAAAACACTTGCTTGTTATAACGTCATTTTGGATTTTTCGCATTCATCTTTTTTTTGGCATTCGTAAAAGTTATAAAAAAAGTAAACGAGAACCAAAAAACAATCGTTGGAAGAATATCCATCAATAATATTTATGTATTTAATATAAATTATACATATTATTTAAAGTGAGTTCTTAGCTTCCTTCTACGATTTCTTCTTTTTTTTAGATACTTATGAATAATTAATTTATATACTAACGATAATAAATAATTAAGAGATTAAATAATAAATTAAAGAATAAGTAAAGACAGTTCGGTTCAAAATCATACATTTTTTTCTCGTAAAAGACACTGTGAATTTGCAGTTATTGATAAGTGAAAAAATCCTTGTATAGTCAGACGAGTGTAAATGTACTCAGTTATTCTTTTTAACGAGCAATATTCCAGATCAAATATCACGCTACAAAGTAGTGTACAAAATTTGAAAAATCCTTTTTTGTATTACTGAACGCAAAAGGTGAACTTAAAAAAATGTAAAACAGGCAAGCCACGGCCACAGATGAAAATGTCGAGATTCACGTGAGGCGCGCTCGTAATCGACTAAATATATATGTATATATGAATTTATCATTTTTACCCAAAATTTACACAAGATTTTATCCGATAAATTTTAACAATAAAAAAAGGAAAAAAATAAAATAAAAATGAGGAAAATATTCTTTTCGAGAGCTTTTATTGTCCCATAAACGCGCACACGGGAGAAGGGGATGGTACATAACAATAATGAAGAGGATAAATATGACAAGTTTTACGCGCAAGACGCTCCTTTCTCTCTTGCTTCTTATCAACGTTTCAGTATCGTCTTTGTTTTGACGCTTCGTGAGCGACGCGAATCTGTGCTAACTTTTTATAGATTTGTTTTAACTAATGCATTTGCTTATTTTAAAGGCATAATCAAATATTTTTCTCCGAATTGTTGACTAGGACAATGAACAATCAATTAAGCTGTACATTTATGCGGTTGCAAATTACAATTTGCAAATTTGTTTTAAGCCTAATTATTGGAGCAAAGTATTTTTTTTAATCTTAAAATAATAAAATAAAACTAATTTTATTAGATTCGCGAATTTATATTTATCAAACTACTATGATAATCAGACCTAAAAGGACAAATCTGTTGTAATTTCCAGGTCATATTAAAAAAAAAAAGAAAAAAAAAAGAAAAAATAAATTTTAATGCGATTTAAAAGAAAAATTTATTACTCTCGAACTAAAATATTTTACGGCACATACAAAAATTATTTCCATAAAACGAATAATAATATTCGCACGTCTAAATAATTCATTTTTATAAAGATTTGCAGATTTTATCAAACGTTGATTAGCTTTGGCAAAGATATATCTCGTCCTACAAAGCACGTTTGCTTTGCGCACCTATTTTCAGCACCGAAAACACAAATGTACATGGATCCGAAGAAAAATATACATTATATAATAAAGAAATTGAATTATTATATTATATATTATTGTAAGGGCGTCTTATCCACGTATATCGCGCGGCTGTTTTTCGAATTACAAACAATTTGACACGGGGAATTACGATAATCACTTTTGTAATATCTTTGCGTATGTTGAATTAATAAAAATGAATATGTGCGATGACGATTATTATATATACATATAAATAAAAAAAATAAATAAAAATATATATAAATATACATATATATAAATTGTTACTTAATGAGCGAATAAATTATGTAATTAATAAAGAAATGCATTGATATGAAAATTTGAAGAGTGGATTATACAAAGTAATGTTGTAGCTACGAAAAGATTATTAATACATGAATCGACGATGAATATAAATAAATGAATGATTACTAAAAAGAGAATGAAAAAAAAAATGTTAATACTTCACCCGCAAAGCGAATGTTCAAACGCGAGATAATGCAAATGTGTACGTGTGCGACGATAGTGCGACTGGGAGCGAGTGCCATTAAATTAATCGTGAGAATAAACGATAAATAATTAAAAGATATAATTGATTTAAAAATAAATGAATAAATAGCGAATAAAAATGAATGCAATGAAGTGCGCAAAGCCAAGAATTTTGCAAAGGAATAGGGCGACGACGAACAATGAAAAAACAATATAATATAATAATGAGCGCGGGAATGCCAAAGGTGTGAAGAAAAATCGAGAGATTGTTCGTATGGTGTAATAAAAATATATTATAATAATAAATATATTATATACACATTACCACGTAATTTTTCATACGAGTTAGAGAGACTTAAACAAATATAAAAAAACGATGATAATATTATATATAAATGATTCATAATACGATAAAAAAAACGAGGAAGAGCGATGGTTACGCGGCACGAATGAGTGTACAGAAACAGGCACAGATGATATGTATTTTAAATTTAAAACTAAAAAAATATGATGAAATGACAAATAAAATAATGAAAAAAAGTGAAACAAGAAGATATAAGTGTAGTGAGGTGTGATTATTGTGTGGTGTATTGCACGCGCGTCTGTAGCGACTGACAACGAGAAATTCTGATCGTAATGGAATTCGAGGCATGTGCACATATTTAATGTACGACATACACAGATAAACATTTCGTCGACATATAGACGCATCCGCAACATTTTAATGCGAATGGTTTTGTAAATCTCGCTTAAAAAATTAAGTTTAAAGGCTCATCCAATTCCAATTTTTATTATCGAGTCTAATAACCGATTTCTACCAAAGGTCGCGTTTCATATTTAGTGACAAAATTATAATCGATAAAAATAAAAACAAAGCTGTATCTCAAACTTCTTGAGTAAAACAACTTTCGTTTTCAACTCATCGAATTTTCTCGCCGTGTTTAAGTACGCAGAATTCCAGCTACGATAAACTGGACGCGTGTAACGAGGGGATCAAAGAATCTTTCTGGGAACATGGCAGTTTTAAAAATAAAAAAGAAAGACATGTGCAAGCAAATACGTCGTTTCCGTCGAAGGAAGCGTATGAAAGGATAACGAGCAGACGGCAAGGGTGACTTAGAATTTTTTTCTTCGCACAAAGAGGTTTATTATATGAAGTAAAACAAAATTACTATATAAATGGAAAAAATTCGAAAAAAATGGCGCTGACGCTTATGTGCCGCGCTAAGATTATAGATTATAGGGAAATCAACACTCACATGTAACAGTAAAATACACACGTGGAAACACTTACAATCTACACATATAAACACTGTGCGTCGTTATTATTTTTTAAGAAACTGGTTTAAAAACAAAAACAAAAGCCGAAACCAATCGCATAAAACAAAATAAGAAAATATACAAAATAAGCGTACACGATTTGTACATAGATAAGGGCGTTACCATTATCGATTAATGTTATTAGAACGCGTAATGCGATAAGATCGAACAATATAATTTATAGTTTATCTTTTCTGCTGATGAGAGAGACACGATTGATGTCACACGCTATCGATATTTATATTGACAGCCAAAAACGAATTTTTCTCTCGATTTCGCCCACCGGCCCCCTCAGAATAATTTTTTTTTTTTCACTTCTTCTATCTCTCTTTCGGACCCACTTTTTATAATACACGTTATACTCACATACTCTGGCGAGGAATACGAATAGAACTAAAATACACTGAGCACGCGACTCTTCCGCTCTTTGTAAACGAGACGGCGACGTGCGGATAATTTGCTTTCAGTGATTGTATAAATTCAAAAATTTGTTTAGCTATCATGAAATTTTGATCTTACTTAGAAATTATATTTTGTCTGATATGGAAAATTCAAAATGTTAACACTTGTCCTGTTATAAATGTATTATTATTAATTAATTTTTAAATTTTTTGCAATAACAAACGTGTAGCAGTCTATTTGATGCACTTATTTTGTATGTAATCCGCATTGTCGCTAAGTCTCAGGTAACGAACTCTCCTTTTTCGAAAAACGTCAAGTACCGAAAGGAAGCAAATGAAAAAGAAAATACAGGCAAACAAGAAAACACAAGACATCTATCACGTAGCATATATTTCAAATCTTACACTGCACTGTCTATCGTAGCAAATGCTAGTCTTAGCTTGTCCAGACTTATGAATTACCCGACGTCGCACGATGAATGTGGACTTCTATAATGAACTTTCAGTTTCAAAATACTAAAGAATATTTGTTTTAAAAAAATTATACAAACTTTTTTCCTTCTATTTTAAAATAAAATGTATACTTGAAAAAGTAAGGCAAGGTAATTAAAAATTTAGTAATAAAGATTAGCTTAGTAGTCAATGCTTTTAAAATTTAATACAGCGTTTTTAAAAATTAAGATCTGTAAATTTTTGTAGAACTCGCAACATGTGCGACTTCGGACAATCATTCGTCATTAATCGTCGTAGAAGCTCTTTCGAGAAGAAAATAACTCGAACACAAACACTACTAAATCTCTATACCCGCTCTTTATCTCTTCTCTCTTAGCGTATTGAAATCTTTCTGGAGAAAGAGAGACAGAGACATGAAAATAACAATGACGTATTGTTAAACGCGCACACGTATTCCGTAAACACACTGATACACACAAACAAGCGTATTTAAGCGGTCGCGAATAATTAAGATAAAAAAGAGAAAAACTAAAAGGCACAGAGGGGCTGAACTCTGCGCTTTTCTTCCACAGAAGTATAATGTTATTAAAGTAAAAAGGGATATTTCGAGCGGTAAGAGTATGTGTACATGAGAGAGATGCGTGTGACGAATATAAAGAAGAAAAGTTAGGGTACGTTGATCGTGGCTCAGTTCCATCCCGAACTCTCGATTTCTATGTCAAAAATAAAAAAAAAAGAAAAATTTTAAATTAAGAATTACGTCGCATACTGCTCTAGGGCCTAAGTATAAGAATAACGTAATTACCTAACCCTCGACGAAAAGATTAAGAATTAAAGAAAAAAAAAGAGGAAACACATTTTGTCTTAACGTCTTAAACGATTTAAGCAAAATAAGTCTGTATGATGATCTGTAGCGACACCTATTTAGATCTCTGGCTCACTTTCTTTCAGCGCCCGTTATTAAACAATGTACGTTGCATTAGCGTTTATTTTTTTAAGCGTTTTTAAAAGCGTTAAGAATAAATTCTTTTGTATTATTCGTTTATTCCGATGACAAGCGTTTTATTGATTACAAGTTCACTTGAGACGTATTTTCTGTATAGATTATACCTTTATTAATTCAACAATATTATTAAGAAGTTTTATAATTCAAGATATTTAAAAATTAAAAAATGCCTAAATGAAAGATAAATCAAATCATTAATAACACTTTTAAATAAAATTTTAAATATTCTTTAATCTTAATTTGAGCTCATTTTAGTATTTTTTTAATGTCTTGCTTTGTCTTTTGTAAAAACTAATCTATCTGCACAATCTATTTTTCTGTGTCTCTCTGCCTCCGTCCAAGAATTTCCTACTTTCATTTTTACTCGCACAGTTTTGAAAGAAAAACCTTTTTAATACAAACTGAATTACTATTTGATAATTTATTGTAAAACTATAAATGATAAACGAAAATAATAAGGAACTCCTGTAAAAGAGAAACGTCTAAACTGTCAGTCGCTAAACCAGGAAAGAATTTTACTTGTATATCAATTTAAACGCTCTCCCGCTAGAGTGTGAGAATATCAAAATGAAAAATACTCTCGGTTACTTCTCGTTTTATTCGCCGCGAGAAAGAGACAATTAAAAAATGTATGAGCATTCGCTAGATCTTGTACTGACATTGTAATTCACTTATGTAATTACACGCATGCGAAATACAGAAACATATTATTGAAAATAATTTTGCGTTTTTATTCATATCCATTTCCAATATTTCTCCAATATTTTTACATTATAATTTTTATTTAATACGTATTATATACAATTGTAAATTTATTGATACTTATTATGATAATTTCCAATGAATCTCAAATAATTTTGTAAAAATACAGCTAGTAAAGTAGGATAATATTTATTAGTATTGGATTAATTTTTAATTATTGAACTAAGATACTAGTTAGATTAATATTAATTTTTTTCACAACAAATTTATTTTGTATGTTTGAGATCCATACTAGTGACATCTCTGATGCAACTGCCAAATTAATTTAAAATTAGAATACTTATTATTAGAAATTAGTACAGCGTTTCCTTTAATAACTGTAGATGTTTTATTTTTATTTTACGCATTTAAATAAAACAATAAATACTTCAATAAGCAATAAACATTTAAACAATAAATAATCTTCCATAGTCTTATAAAAAAATTATATGATATAATCATTTATAGATAGAAGTAAATATGTCATCTATCGTTTTATAAAAGTTTTGAAAAATTTCATTATTAGTCCATGACGATTTGAATAATGATAAAGAACTTCTTGATGAAAACAGATTGATTCATTTATCTAATTGATATTAATCTAAGAAAAGAATTGAAAAGGAAAGTATTTATAATTTTATGTTAAATATTTATATTTGTCATGTTCTGAATTATTTAAAGCTATTATCTCTATCATCTCTTCTTCAATAATTCTGATTTAAAATTATTATATATTATACGTAACTATTTTAATATAAAATTAATGTTATCTAAAAGAAACTATATCAATTATATTTTGGAGTAACAAAATCAATTTGTTCCACTTAATAATAGAAAAAATATTATAAAAAGTTGGAACTTCCAATTTTGAAATATAATAAATAACGATCAGTCAGTCATTTACGAAAATCTCGCCTATACCTACTATTTATAACCGTTATCATAAACCATATATCATAAAATAATCTCACATTCATTAAATACAATGTTACTATTAGTTAATAAAGCAGCTAGTCGGAAAATGATTGAAGGAAAGCGACGCACGGTAAGACCGCAGCTCGGCAGATGTCGCCCTTTCGGTCTGACCAAGCACGGAACCGAACCACTTGTCCACTTATCATCAACCACCAACAGTTATCATCTGCGCGTTTCTCGTTTCTTTATCCGTCATTTCTCTGTATCATACGAGAGTACACCGTCGTTAGAATATAAAGGTCAAATCGTTCGTGTATACATATATGTATATAGAAAATTGTTGATGCAATCTCGTAAATTCCCCTCCATCCCCTCCGCTACTCTAGCCGATGCGTGTAACACGCCCCGTCGTCCAGATCATTGCGATGATATTGGTCAGCGACGTGCACGCTGTCGTTATAATTAACAGATGTTTTGAAATTAGGCGCGCGACTATACCAAGCGACCGACTAATTACCTAGCGCACCTGTTGCAAAATTAATTATAAACGCGCTTTCCGAAACAATGTTGTCTTGAATTTTCTACATCTATCTACTGCTTAAAATTCAATTATATTACATACCAATTCCATCATAAAATATATTTTGTTTTTAAAAATGAAAGATTTTTATTTTAAGGTAAATTGAAATGTAAATAATAAATTCTAATGGTCTGAACAGAATTTAATGTTTTTCAATATTATTTTGATTTCAATTTGGTGATACAGTTTTGCGTGAAATACAAGTTTTAAGTTTTGCATCAAAATATAACTCAAAAATAATATAATATAATCAAAGCATTATTCATATGGATATAACAAATAATAAACAATAATTTACACCATACACTCGTCGAAAATCCTTTATAAGAAGATGATAACCAAACATCACCCCACAATTACTGTAATCCTAAGATAATTCTTGTATAATAGAAGCTAAAAAACGTAATTACGACTTTCCTCCAGCAGAGGGCGCTGTATCTTTCACTTCTCATTTTTCATCGACGCTTCCATTATTCCCTTTTCCTACGGTCTTCTTTACAGCAACCATTCTTTTCCAGAGCTGAAGCCTTCCGATAATTTTCGTTTCGATCCCATGTACATCGAAGGAGGGCGAAACAGAAATGAATGGGCTCGCGTCGTGTATACAGGTAATCCCATGTATATCGATCGGACTGTGAAGCAGCAGCAGCAGCGCGAGGTGTCTCCGAACTCTCGAAGATCGCGCGCGGATTAATCCAGGGCTAAAATTTCAATGATGCACTCGAGGTCACGGCAGTGAAATTCTGAATTGATGAGATTGACTCGAAAGAGTCAGAAAATGATGGAGTTTTAGAAATGAAATAATAATAATTAATGAGATATAAAGGCAGATTAATACAACAGATAAACAGATAAATAGATATTTTTATTATCGCTTAAGATAGTACAAATTAAATTTCAAAATATTAAAATTGAATAATAATTTAACAATTGAATAATAATTTATTAAAATTGAAAATAAAACATGATGTGTAAATAAAGTATGTGTGCTAATTCGGTTTCCAAGCTTTTAGAAGAACTCGGTCATTTTACTCATTCATTTTAATAGTTTGTAATAAAACAATAAAATATTTCTTAAGGCAACTACGGAAGTTAGGCTATAGGCCTCATTTCGTAGTTTACAAAATACGCTTTTGATTTACAAAATCCTTAGCATTTTTTAATCTTCCACCATTCTTTGAG